>WMED01028672.1:0-10407 GCA_019650415.1 Pipa parva | reverse complement strand
CATTGCCAGCACTGGAACGCCAGGAAGGCCCGAGACCGAGGTAAATACCGTTACACACACTACTTTACATCTCTTTGAGGCAAATTCAATAATCCCTCTGGGTATTCATTATGTGTTTAAGAGACAATTTGCTCAAGGTGTACTGGCATGAATATGCAGATCTAAATTTAGTGAAAGTGGATAGTTAGGGGGGCTTATCCTATTAGTATCCTTGAGACATTGCACCCAAAAGGCTCAAAAGCTGTGGCAACCAAGTGCCAACATAAACTAGGAATTGTAAGCCATTGAAATAAGCAACTGACATTTAGATGATTATTGTTAGCAACAATACTTTCTTTTCATATCCCATACACATTTCCAGAATTTAAAAATGAATATAGAAATAGATAGTTATGGTTACTTTATCTCCTCCAAACAGATTCTTGTAAAGATGACTTCACTTCAATATGCCTATTATTGACAAATTCTCTACAATATGCCTTAGCTAACATTCATCTGAATATGCTCAGAAAGCAGTTTGCTCCATCCCCTTGGACAAATTATTGTGATGTATGGCAAATTCACTTTGGCGGGTGAAATCACTCTTTCATGATTTCTGTAAAGGACAGTGGTCATTGGATTTGTATTGTTCTGATGATATGTGACATATTCAGGCATTTTTGCAATATCAGAGAGTCACTATCTACATCTTGTTTTTATGCATTTACAAATCAAACATCTGATATGTCTTGGACTCTAAACATAGATTTTTCATCAAGTTCTTCTCTGTGGGATCTATCGCACCCCAGTAAGGGTGTGTGTTGATATTGTAAATATCTAAAGCAATCAGATCTGCAAAAGGAGCAGCTACAACTTCATATCTCTTACAGAAAATATCTATGGTATTTCCATGCATAATTAGTCTGTGTTTAGATGTATCTGTTTGGCAGAGGTTTCTTTTAATGTATCTGTATCCGAGTGCTGTAAATAAATCTCTGTTGCTGTGTCATTCTTTGCAAGAGCATGCATTGTTTGTGAATCATTCTTATAAGGGACTGACCTTTTGGCAAGGATGAGAATCTGAAATGTAGGTGTGCTCCATATTAGTATCTATTCTAAGATATGAATCCCTTGTTATCTGTTTCACTTTCTAGAAAACGGGCAAATTTGCATTTTTATTGACAGGAGAAATTTGTTTGCATGTGTCTTACTGAGTAATATTTTTTATATATTTCTGGGAAAGACTGAAATGCATTGTTTTCTGTAAGGGAACAGTGGTTATTTATATATGTTGGTTTCATATATGGGTGTGAATATTTAACTCTCTCAAAGGGGTTGATTGTCTACTTTTGATAGTTTCAAGTTACTTTTTCTAGTTTGCTTGTTATTGACATTAACTGAAACTGAGCCGTGTCATGTGACACTTGGTGGGATAAATGTCACTCCATTGAGTGTCATATTTTCAGGTGCTTTTATACTTTATGGAAATGCTTGGTTTGCATGTTTTCCTCTTTGCATTTTTTTTTTATAAAAATGTGGCCAGTTTAAATATTAATCAATGCAGGTAGTGATGTTTCTGTCCCTATTGGTGACAAAACAAAATGATAACTTTTTGACATGTGTACTCTACTCCTTGGTACATATGACAACCATTTAGGCTGAAGAGAGAAAACAATTGCTGTATTATTAAATGATGAGTGCAATGTTATGTTTCTATATTTCATGTCTTTTCTTCCTTTACCAGATTTACACAGAGGAGAATTACTTACTTTTTTTATGATGAAAACCTTCCAATTTTAGAGGTAACTCTAGATGTTGTCTCTTTGGCTAAGCACTGGCTAATATAAAGTCTCAGAGTGCAAGATCTTTGCCAGCTCTGTGAAGCATAGCATCCTCCCCTTAATGTTATCTGTATACTTGATCATTTGATAGCTTTTGTACTGAATAACCTACTGAATTTGTTGAAAATGTAAAATTTTTCACATTTAACATTTTTTTCTGGCCATCTAACAAGATATCCCCATACTTCCCTTTTTTTTTTTTGTTAATGTTTGGTTGAACATATGTGCTGACTTATTTGCTAAAATGTCTTGACAAGGTGGATATCTATGTATTTTAGCAGCTGGAAAGGTAAAATAATTGCAGTACTCTCTGGCTCTGACACTGCAAAATAGTTTTGAAATGCCTAAAGGAGTACTAGAACCTGCACATTAGATGCTACTGACAGGGATAGGGCACACTTTACAATACTCTCTATTGGAGTTAAGAGTTTGGTTATATCTTACTCACAATAACTGCTTTCACATAGGGGATAATTAGGAGAATTGTGAACTCTGGATTCTCTCTTCCACAGTCTCAGCAGGTTGCAGTTTGATGGAATTAGAAGAACGAAATTGATATAAAAAGCTGTGTTACCATTTTAATGGAGTATATTTGTAAAATATAGCTTGAAAAAAAATAATATATATATATACTATTCTCTGTCAAAACTCATGGGAAAGTGTGCAGTGAGTATTACCAGAATCAAATTCTGCTTTATTATTTTGTTTTCCTATGGTGACCACATGGATATAATAATAACTTAACATATTTTCCATTCCAACATAAACAAATAGTAATGTGAGATGGTGTGACACTGGTATATGGCCAATGAAGACTATGTTTGTAGTTCAAATAGAAGGATTATCTTATTCTGGGAAACAATCCATAAAATCAACTTGCTTCAGTTGCTTAATTTGTCAACCACTTAATCATTCCCGACATAAAATCCTTGCCTTACCCAAGTTCACTGCTTTTTTTTTAAAGGTAGTGGTTGTATTTTCTGAAATATAATTGGGATGTACAGACCCCACCAGGCAGAGGTGTGGGTGTGTATTATAGTTATAGTGTGTATAGTTTAAATGAACTACATTAACTATATCTATATTGTGTATGACTTCTGTGCAAGTAGGAGTATAGCAAATCTGAAAGTACACTTTTATATGGCAATGGTGATTAAAGCAGAGCTGTTAAATTCTACAGTATATGCATCATTGTACAATATTAATACTGTATAAAGTAGCAAGTGGGTAGAGTAAAATTAAGATTGAGATGTACATAATAATTAGGAATAAAGACAGCAAAATGAGACAGGAAAAGGAATGGGAAGGGTCTGAAAAACAAGAAAACAAGAGTAAAGTAGAATGTTTGGATGAAACATTCTTGCTTTGTTATGTGTGCCAGCTGTGGTTATGTGTGCCAGCTGTGGTTATGTGTGCCAGCTGTGGTTATGTGTGCCAGCTGTGGTTATGTGTGCCAGCTGTGGTTATGTGTGCCAGCTGTGGTTATGTTATACTTCCTTGATTTGCTTTTGTCTCTTTTCTTTTTTTCTCAAGCAAGGCTAATCGCTACTGTATAGCCATATCATCATTTAGTACTGTACGCAATACTAATCAGTAAGAATGGCAGGAATTGGGCTCAAGTCCATGAAAAGTAAACAAGAATCTCTTAGCAAATTCCCTTTTACTTTAAAAACATTCCTTTGAGGATTACAGCATCTTGGAAGACATGCAATTTGACATTAATTTTAATAAATATATTGCTATTATTTGCTGAATGTTTTTTGCTTAATTGCTTAAGTTACTGCTGCAGCTTGTGCTAAAGGAAACATAACATATGTAGTGTAGTTGCCTATAGAATAAACTATACAAGAGATAAATGGCTCAGACAATGAGAGGGGCAGGATGCAACTGTAATTCCTCATAAGTGGGTGATTTTGTTGCTCCATGGGGGGTTAGTAATGTGATATAGTGAATCTTCAGGTTGATTCTGGGTTGAACCCTGCATTGAGCATTCTCTGTAGTTTTATAGTTGTCCACAAATACTGCTACTTTCTCAGAGATATGACTGTTATAATTGCCCCTAAATCAGTGCCCAGATTGCTTATCGATTCATCAAAGTCCAAACATTCACATAAAGGTGTGGCTTTGCATCCATTCAACACTTCCAAAACTTTGCGTATTGAGCAAAGTTCCTTACTTTCCGCAAGGTGCTGAATACAGATCTAATTTGATATAAGGGATGAAAAGGTACGGAGCTGTTAACATCGCTTTGATTGAAAATACAACAGCAATTCAGTTATTCATCATGTGTAGAAGTGTGACTCCGCCAAGGCATACTGCAATGAATTTGCAAGTTTAACTTCACCAGCTGAAAATGACAAATTAGGGAGCTGATAGCAGGGTTCCTGTTAGGTTTAAAGCAACTGTTCACTCAAAATTCATAGAAAATGTGAGAACAAAAGTAGCAACAGGAACCATTCATGCCTATTGATAACATGTTGTCATCAATTTAAGAAATCATTAGTGATAGTGACATTGTCACATTGAAGCAGATCCATGTAAAGATGATGTCACCTGATTTCACTAGGGATATTTTAGTAACAGTTGTATAAATATGCAATCCTAACTGTTTGACTGGCCACACCCAACAATGCATCAAACAGAGTTTGCGGCTGTTCACTTCTTTAACAAGAAAATGTATAGATTATTGAATAAGCAGAAGTGAAATCACGTCTGTCCATATCATTGTAAAGGGACACAGATTGACTTTGCATGTCAAGTTCTTGGGATGAAGTAGACACTTATATTGCTCTTATATGAAAGATCAAATATATATTCACTTTCTAGATCTTTATTATTGTTTTTCCAAAAGTTAGAGGGGATTCAAGAATTCCCTATGTACAATTTACTCTATATTCTTTAGGAAAGAAAGATGCTATATGAAGAGTTCAGTTTGCCATAATTATTGCTAAATTATTGCAGACAACATTAAATATGCTATTAGTAGAGCTCCAGTGAATTTCATGAGAAAAAACAACAACATTTACTAAAGAAAGGTAACCATTACTAGAGCATGCATTGCTTTGTCTTAGCACATATTACCAGATAATTATTGTATATCATTTTAGACATTGTATCAAGCAAAATTATCCCAGTGATAAAGGCCACTAACAATACTAGCTATAATCAGTAAATATATGTCTAATGGTAACTTGCTAAAAATGTTACAAATCTTTGCACAAACCAGCCATCCGAATAAAAAAAGAATGTAAAATGGGAATTGCTAATTATTTTCACAAAACAACTGCCTCTCCAATGCTTGGAATTAGGTAGGCATTCAATTTACTTCTGAAAATAAATCTTAAAAGTGATCTAAGTTTAATATATCATTTGTTCTTGGTTTTAAACACTGATTTTCGCAAAAAATGAAAATTGGGGTGAAAACAGCTGGAAAAGAAATAATAAATGAAAGCAAAATTCTACAAAACTACTTTGCAGCTGTTTTTGTATGTTACTGCCATTTGGTACAGTCCCCATAGGTTTTGGTACTCAGGTAAGGTAGATGAGAGTCATTACTATTTCGCTTTTGCTCAGGCTGGGTGGCTTTCTTTACATGGAAAGAGGGAGGGTGGATAATGTGACTCAAACCCTGCTACTATTATTCCCCAAATTTTGATGGGATCTGACCTTATGAGATTAATTTTATATACGAATTCCATTGATTTGATTACAAGCAAGCTTTGACATAAATCCCACTGAGAGGAAAATGATATGTCTGAATCAATACCATAACAAATCAAAGAATGTACTTCTTCATTTTTATTTAGTGCCTTTTACTTATTACAGCCTACTGGAGCTGGAGTGAGTTGACTGTCTGTGCTATTGCACATGTTATGTATAATTGCTACCCATCTTAAAGCTTCTATTAAGAAAACTCAATTACTAAGGAATCATTTACAGTGTTTTCCTCTTGACATTTAAGTCACTTCACGCTGTTGCCCCTCCCTACATTTCCTCACTCATATGCCAATACATTCCTCGACGCCAACTGCGCCCCTCCCAAAGCAATCAGCTTTTCATGCCACACACCAATACTGCCCTTTCTCGTCTTAAATCTTTTTCTCTTTCTGCCCCCAGATCTGGAATTCTATACCCCTTTATCTTTGCCAGGAATATTCCCTCTGCACTTTTAAAACCAAACTGAACTCCTACCTTTTGAACACTAGCAATGATATGTATCACTGATTTTTATGTATTTATTTTATTTAATCTTTTATTATTTATATATATGCGTAATAATTGTATTTATTGACCTGTGTATAATATTTGTATCTATTGAGCTGTGTTTCAACACATTGCTACATCTCTTATTACCCTTCTATCTGTGTTTGTAAGTCTTCATCCCATTTAGATTGTAAACTCTACAGGGCAGGGACCTCCAACCTCTTTTGTCAAACACAACCTAGCACTTAAAGTGAAGTGTCCTTTTGATATTATCTTTGTTTTGTTTAATGCAGTTTCCCCATGTCTGTATTATATTTGTATTGCTGAATTGTACAGCGCTGCGTAAATTTGTGGTGCTTTATAAATAAAAATTATACATACATACTATGCTTGTTTAAAATGACTTTGTTTATATAGCAGGTCTGTAATGGTGAAAAGATTCATCGCCTATAAACGTGTATTTTACTTTAATGTTACCTGTTACTCTTTCCCACAAAGTGAATACTATTCAACATTCCAGTGTATCCAAGGGGATATTCTCAATATTACCATCACCACTATCTTAAAGGAAAAGTCTGCTCTTCCTAAAAAGTGAAATAATGAAATCTGTTTGTAAAATGCAATATTACCATTACCACTATCTTAAAGGAAAAGTCTGCTCTTCCCAGAAAGTCAAATAATGAAATCTGTTTGTAAAATGCAGTATTTCTAGTTAAATATATGCTCCAATTGTTATGCAATGTTGTACAAGTAATCCCTGAAATATGGCCCATGTCTAATAAAGTTCACAGTCTAATTTAAGTTACCAGTTACTTAGGGAATATACCTTTTTTTGGTGATGGAAGAGAGTTATTGTTTGACATCAAATGGGTAGAACATTTGCACCTTTGGCCTTTTCTAAGCTGATATATGCCTATTCATATGTGTTTTTATGTCTAGACTTATCTTCCTGCACTCTCTAATACATTACAGCATGAAATTTGCACTAAATGCTTTTTATTGAAACTAAGCAGATTTCTGAGTTAAACTAAGTCTAAAGCTGAATGTTGTTTTACAATATATCCTTGAGCTGGGGATGCTTATAAGAGCTCAGTGTATGGCATGTGCTTAGGAAATTCATTTGCATATTATGGCATTCATTTTTAATTAGTTGGCAAATTATAAAAAAACACAACATGGTATTATAGATATCTTATTAATGTAAAGGTGTTGTTAACTTGATTAACATCATGTTACTTGTCAAGCAGTAGATTAGATAATAGTTACAGATTTTCGTTCAAAGTGATTCTAAAATAATTCTGAATATTGTGCGAAATGACAAAAGCAAAGCGATGTAAATAAGCAAAACAAAAAATTGAAAACATTTTAGGGGTTGGATATTATTGGTTTGGAACATTTGGGTAAAAACAGTTAAATGTAAGACATTAAAAATCTGGCAAGTAAAATGAAGTAAATCCAAAGATGGAAGGAAAAGGTGGCTTAACATCTGAAGAAGAGGAGGAATTGCAGAGATAAGGGTGAAAAGTCTCTAAAGGCTAATTTATTCCTTTCTGTAATTTCTAGGGATCTTAAAAGTCACCATGAAGGTCTGTCAACATATTAATGTACAAGCTACAGACAGAGCATGTTTATGTAACGCATGGAACAACATTTTTGAACTGATATTATAAACACTTTTTGTCTGTTTATTCCATGAACACACTTTGTATATGTCTTTATATATGTCTTTGTGTATGTATTATTCATATTATTATGGACATATTTGGCACCTATTTTATGGTAGTTACTGTCCTTCTTTATTTCCCTCTTTTTCTCCCTTTTTTTTGCACATCCTCGCTTAGACCCAAAGGGGTTTATTCACTAAGGTGCGAATTCGACTATCGAATTCACAAACAGTGGATTCCCATAGTAAATCTGCTACAATTTCCCTATTGTAAAGTCGCGACATTTTTTTAAAGATAAGATTGTGATAATTTTCCCATAATAAAGTCGCGACTGCGACAATAATTTCATTATAAAGATGTGATTGCGACAGTAGCAGCCTATTGCAACTGTCTTTATCTGGCGAATTTACACCTATACGCAACAATTTGGACTTTAGTGAATAACCCCCAAAGCATGCAAGAGGCCAATGTACTGAACTAGTTATAGTTAACGCGGGCATTTTTTTACAACCTACAGGCTAAGAAAGATGCTGGATGAATCTGAAATAATGCAAGAGCAGTGGCGCAGATGATCAGTGGACTGGAACAGGCAAGTAATCAATGAGGTGGACCTTGGGACATTGAGAGTAAAACAGCAAACAAAGGCTTTGGCTGCAATCTAAACCAAATTGACTAGTTTGGCAAACAGAGAGAAAATTGATCTCATATTTATAGGACTGGAAACTGTAAAACAGGATGAAAATAACTGATGCAACCTCAGATACCAAGTCCTAGGTATAGCATGCATATCCAAGAATAATGTAGTCATTCTTTGATATAAGTAATTTTCTACTTATAATTTTTGGAACTTAAGTGTTTTTGACACCATTAATAAAAGTTATTGTTTTGCTATCCTTTTGATAGGCAGAATAATAACCTGAAGCTATCTATGGACATCTACTTTTTTCCAATGCCTTTCTCTATTAATCTAGCTTGTGTTTAACTTTAGAAACATAACAAAGATAAGATCAGAAAATTGTGTTCCATCATTAAGAGTAATAGCTGAAGCAATCTAAATTTTAAATGCCAGTAATGTATAGATCTGATCCTTTGAAAATCCTTGGAACATAGTTGCAACATTTTTTTTTGCATTGTAGTTTCACTTATTTTGTTAGACATGTGGCTCACTTAGACTTTTAATCATTATATGTGTCATACAAGAATAGGATCATACTGATTGATGATCCTCAACATGGGATTTGGAAGACATGCTGAGTGACAGTGACCTGCAAAGCCATTAATTGGTAATGTGGCTGATGGAAAGAATATTTCCCAATTTTTTAATTTGTTCATTGGACTGAGAACACCAAATCACAGTGCTCTTTGAAAATAAAATTTGGTTCTTATAATGTTAATACTAATAAGACAAGAAGTACCAAAATGTCTTGAACAGATTAAGGAATAATGTAAAAATAATTCTACATTATTTATTAAATGTTTCTAAATCATTTCTTAAAGTTAACTCAAAAACCGATTGTTTAATAGTGTTTAAATAAACACTTGTAATGTCTTAACCTTTATATCTTATATGCGGGATATATTTTGTTTCCTAAAGAGATATAAATAGAATGTAAAATTGTTTACATCAGACAAAGAAGGGTTTCATTTTATTAAACCGTAAGTGAACAGAGAGAAAAGATATTTTCAGTTCTGCTAAAATTTATGTCATAGCAATTCATAAACATGACTCATACTTGAGAAACATAATGGAACACAATAATAGAAAAAAAATACTTCCACATTAACATTTTGGCACATTTATCAAAGAGTAGATTAGCTAGAAAATTGACCAAATTATGTTTAATACACTAAATAGTGATATACATTCAACTATTTTCTTTAAAAAAACAATTGTCTTCTCAGTCACTAGTGTGAATGGAAAATGAAATTCAAATAATATATTTCTGTTTTCCTGCAGGCACGGTAGGCATACAAAAATAAATAAATAAAAACCCTCGTCACTTTCTAATTAACAAGAATCATTATTTTTTTTAGGTCATTATGAGCAGGCACTTGTTACCTTACCCTAGATAACAACTAACTTCTCTAAAAGAAGATGGATAAAGCAAATCTCAACAACCAGCTTCTTTTTTTGAGATGACTAAAATGATTTGGATCCAAAAGAATAAAATCAATAGGATGAAATACTAAAGAAAAAGTATATCTAAAACTGTGTTTATAAAGTATGTTCTTCTCAAGCACTACTGAATTTCGAAAAGAAGACAAAGTCTGACTGATGTAAGAAAGCACAGTGTACAGTGTCCTCTTTTATTAGGATACTTTTAAAATTGTATGGCTAATTACTGATGTAAGAAGGCACAGTGTGCAAGGTCCCTTTTTATTAAGATACTTTTAAAATTGTAGACTAATGGGTACTTTAGTCAGTCCCTGCTTTCATAGAGACTGTAGCTCTGAGTTAAGTCAAGCTGCACATTACTACTTGAGCCACTTCACTCTATGCTACTTTCACACAGTATCCGATACAAGGTATAATCCCTACTTACTGCAATAAAATAGTCAATAAGTTTCCCATAGTAATTGGCCTTGACAATGTTCCTGGTATACTCCATACACATACATGAACACCCACAAACACATACAGACATATCACTTTATATCAGGTAAACATCTTTGGTTTCAGCTATCATATTTCCTAAAATGGTTAATACTGGAAGACAAAG
>WMED01028667.1:0-10408 GCA_019650415.1 Pipa parva | reverse complement strand
CCTTCTTACTACCCTCTCCTTACCCAGCTCCTCTGTTGCTGGCTGTTTGTGCTGTAGCGCCGAGTTGAGTGCTACAGCACAGACAGCCGGCTATAGCGATTCCTCTGCCCCGCACTAATCAGGGGCAGAGGAATCGCTATAGCACTCAGCTCAGCGCTATAGCACAGACAGCCTGCAAAGTTGGTGGCTGTCTGTGCTATAGCGATTCCTCTCCTCAACACTGATTAAGCTTTCTGTCGCTCACAGGAAGCTTAATCAGTGCTGGGGAGACCCTCCTCCGTTGCCGGCTGTCAGCTCAGCAGACAGCCGGCAACGGAGGAGGTAATTTTGCAGTGGGGAAACGCGCCCCCCTTTAGGGAGCACTGCTGCTATAAAGCAAGAGGATATTTAGCTTTAAAAATTTGGCTTTTGAGCACGCTTACTGAACGTGTATTTTCTAAGACAGTGGTTCTCAACCTGTGGGTCGTGACCTATTTGGGGGTTGAACGACGCTCTCACAGGGGGCCCTTTATATTGGGTTCCTGCATGGTGACTTATTGAGCCAGACGTCATCGCGTCGCGTGTCACGTAATGACGTTCGCCCGAACATCATCACTTACGCATCACATGCTGACAATGGGCTCAATATGTCATGCGTGACATCAGCCCAAAGTTGAGAACCGCTGTTCTAAGACAACATAGAAAACAATGGGATTAGGTGAAAGGACTGGTTAAAGTGGCTGCTATCAGTAAAGATAAAAACAGAGAAAAAGCAACAACATTCTTGAATTCAAAGATAACATTTTCACAAGCACTGCATTTGAATAACTGCCATGCCAATGCAAATTGGATTTTTTTGGTGTTACTGATCCTTTAGGCTAGGTTCACACTAGAGTATTATGCTGAGCGCATTATACGCTAGGGCAGGGGTCGACAAACTTTCTTCAGGAGGGAGCCATTTCACTCCCTCCTCCGGCGGCAATATCCATCTTCTGAGCCGCTGGAGGAGTTAGGCGTGCCCTCTCCTGACCCCATGACCACCGACAGCCAATCAAAAGAGCCGTCGGCAGTTGTGGGCGGGGCTTGGACAGTGCGGCCCGAGCCACAACAAGGCGGCTCGCGAGCCGCACTTTGCCGACCACTGCGCTAGGGCGAAGGGAAAAAAAAAAAAAGAAAAACACACCAAGCGTATTTTTCTTTTGAACTTACTAGCGACAGTGTGAATGCTCCCTCTGCTTTCACATCACTTCCTGTGTGGTTGCATTTTGGAAGCAGCATATAATATGCCAACCAAATTAAGACACACAGAGCGCCTGACCCAGCGTATGTGCATCATACGCTAGTGTGTCCAGAACTATGTGAGTAGCATCGGCTTTCATTCAGCGTTTTTTTTCTTCACGCTAGCGTATTATGCGCTGTGCATAATACGCTAGTGTGAACCTAGCCTAAAATATATAAAAAATGGCTAGGTAAGGAACTACCTGGAAAGCTGCTATTGACCAGGTAAAGATATTTTTATCTCAAAATAACAGATACATTTAGCTACAATTATGAAAATAGTGGCAAGAACAGATCCATACAGTATATCCATACAGTATACAGCCTAAATGAGTATAGTCCTCATTGATTC
The DNA here is from genome assembly GCA_019650415.1 of Pipa parva. NCBI lineage: Eukaryota > Metazoa > Chordata > Amphibia > Anura > Pipidae > Pipa > Pipa parva. The sequence continues at coordinate 8,799 of WMED01028667.1, read as the reverse complement.
ATTGTGTTTTATTCGTAAAAAATATATTATATATATTTGAGGTTTCTATTTAAATGAATAGAATTAGTAACCTGCACGGTAGTGGAGCAAATTCATCATGCACATGGGAAGCCTTTACAAAAGCCAAAGCACAAGAAAGCCTGTTTAAATTTGTCTTGGCTCATACTGATAAGTCATGTCACTATTGGGAAACCATACTATGGTCTATGAACCCAAAGTCTTTGCTATCGTCCTAGGTCATCAAGCACTTTATTCAACATTTCAACGATCCCAAGCATTTCCACAAGGCCAATGCAGCAGACTTAAAGGGATATTATCAACCACAAATCTTCTATTTTTTCAATTTCTTTCATTTAATTTCTGGCACATCACACAAGATATGCAGTTTTCAGACATTTACTGCCTTTGCACGGCTTCTTTTTTTTTTTTTTTTTTTATGAAGCAGGGAGTTGTAATAGCTGAATGCTAAATGTATTCAGCTAAGACTGTAGTAAAAAAAGCAAACTCCCTGCTTCTTTTCTGCTCCGATGCCAGACTTGAATCTCAAGTCAGGTTGGGCGGGGCTACAAGCATGACTGACATTAAAGTTCCTCCAATCAGATCCCTTAAATCACAATCTAACAGGAAACTGATTGGAGGAGCTATAATGTCAATCATTTAACCCCTCTCAACCCAACTTGAGAAGCGGGGAATTTGCTTCTTTTGCTACAGTTAGCCAAATGAAATCAGCTAAGACAACTCCCTGCTTCCTAAAAAAAAAATAAAAGTGTGTTAAGTGGACCTGTCAGGTCCACGTTAAGTATATGTTTAATAAGCTGTCTTCCATTTATGAATGTAAACAGTACTAATTGAGAAACATATCTTCATGTCTAGAGAGTTGTAATCATTTTTGCTGTATATATTACCTGTTATAAACATTCTAAATAGGAAATGAAATAGTTGAAACTCACAATAGCAATAAACTCTTTATGCAAATGATCTTCTGTAAAAATGTGAAACTGAAGGCGCTTTCGACTAAAAAGTAATGCAGATTTTAGCATAGTAACAGTCTCTTCAAGCCGATCTCCACAGGCAACCACAGCCAAATGAATGGGATCTGTGCCATGCTTCACTGTAATGTTGTACCTGGAAAGTGAGACACATTTTTCAGAAACACTGAATACAGAAAACTGAATAAATAGTATATATAACTGAATCAGGAGAAAAGATGAAGAAACAAGTAAATATCTTGATCTTTTTAAACATGCAACGGCGTAATAATTCTTGGAACAAATATGCCTTGTTTCTTCTTTTTTTTGACCACTATGCACATGCAACTTTTTTATCTGCTGACACAACATTATTGAACAGTAGCAAAATATTTCCTACCTTTAAAGACAAAAACATGAAGTGTTTTTATTGGAAAAAGTTTCTACCTATAACAAATTCCATCCTGTGACTGAATAACTTACATTGGATAATGGGAAATTATATAAAACCATGGGCAACATACATTTTATTTTTAAAGAGCTTGTTTTGCTTGCTTCAATAAGTAAAACATCACACCATTATAACTTATGGTTCTCAAGACATACCTTGATACCTAATTTTTTATAATATAAGAGGTACATTTTTAATATTAAAAAAAGAAGACATCCCCCTTTCTGGCGACATGCCCTGGCTGCAAGAAACATCAGTATTTACAGTGTCAATGCTGGATGATACAGGTGGTATGGAACAAGTACCATTCAGATGCAGGCATGTAGCAAGACCAGGAACAAAAGCTAACTAAGCTCTAACATGTAAGAATGCACTTCAGAATGGTAGCAAACTCCAAGACTGGGTAGTATCACCCTGAATTCAGTGCTGATTCTGCACTTTAGTTAGTGGGCAGAGGGAGTTTGAGTTGGTTACTGCTGCACTTAGAATTCAGCAACATGGGTAGGTGTGCATGCTTAACATTTTCCATGAAACAATTTGGGGGCATCTTATAGTCCAATTAATATCATAATTATTAAAATATCACTGCAACATACTACTAAACAACGTACTAAAATTAACTCCAAGGTAGACAACACCCTAAAATTTATTTATTATTTTAAATGCCTCTGATGACTGATTTTATATATATGTATGTACCTTTATACAGTGTTTCTCTCTCTCATCTTTCCTGTCAGCCAGACTTTTCTTTTCTGAGTCAGATTGGGTGGGGCTAAATAATTATTGACGTTATAGCTCCTCCAATCAGATCCCTGCTGGATCGTGATTTAAGGGATCTGATTGGAGGAGCTATAATGTCAATCATTTAGCCCCTCCCAACCAGACTCAGAAAATAAAAGTCAGGCTGACAGGGAAGATGACAGAGAGAAACACTGTATAAAGGTACATTATTAAAAAACAAACAAAAAACATATATGTATATTTACAAAAACATTTATTTCACTAGTACAGTGGTACCTTGAGATACAAATTTAATTAGTTCCGTGACCGAGATTGTAACTCAAGACAGTTTGTATCTCAAACCAATTATCCCTTTTCAAAATAATACATATGAAATGAATCCTTTCCGGCCCCAACAATTCGTATCTCAAGTTTCAGCTCGTATCTCAAACAGGAAAATGGTCCGAATCGCAATTTGTAACTCAAGAAATTCGTATGCCAAGCAGTTTGTATCTCGAGGTACATCCTAAATTAGTATTAGTTTTGAGGTGACAGGTGCACTTTAAATGTGGCACTTTTGCATAGCATGCAGTCTATTAAGAGTAAACTAAACATTGTGGATAAGCGATAATCTGGAACATATACTATGTTACAGCGAGACAGATGTTACTATTGTCTGCTCTTATGTTTCTCTTCTGAACTGAGCATCAGAATATATCCTAGTGTTGCTCAAATCAGGTAAAAAATATGTATGCATGCATGACACACCATTAAACACTATAAAATATTTAGAGAGAAAGGATACCAACAGAGAACAATTTTTAAGAAAGGAATGCAGCAACCAACATTCAACAGAGGGACTATAACCATCATATAAAAGAAAAACAACAGACATGGTTGCCCTTGGTTGGCACTACAATCCTGCAATAAAAGGAATTTGCACAATCAGAGACATACAGCCATCTCCTCTATAGGAGGATGATAAAATGAAGGATAACTCCTCTAAGTCCCCAATACAGGAATTCAGACAGTCACAAGATCAAAAGGAACAACTTGGCAGACTCCAACTAATCACAGAGCAAATCATGAAACAATGCAATGAAAATATGTATGTGAAAGCACAACAAACAGAACTGCATAATTTATTGATCCTACCACTGCCAAAGTGAGGATGAACTTGAACAATCCATTCGCCCCTCTACTATACAACAATTTTCTCCATCTCTATCACAATAATAATGAGTATGCACAATGGACTTTGAGCAACAATTCATTTGTAATGTAACAGCATGTAGAGTTCAATTTGGGATGCATATTTATCCTTTGATAAATATTCCCCTAAATGTCTTACACAGCAGCTTTTTTATAAGAAATGTAATTACCAAAGAAGAGCCTACCAAAAATACAAACTTCTAAAGTGTAGAGCTCTAACTGTGCAACAGAGACCTGAAGGACTGCTTACAGACTTTTGACAGTTTTTATTCTGGAGAAATTACTATTTATGACATGCATTGATTGTTCTTACCTATATACAGTATATTAAAGTTATATGTTACACTATAAATTCTCTTCTGCCCATTTTGGAAAATTACTTTTGAGTTAACTGAGGGAGGATCCCTCACTGACACTCCACTAAGGACACAAGCCACCCTGTAGGATTTCTTGACAGGCTTTATAGCTAGAGAGAGAGCAAAACTTGGAGGGAAAGGGCAAATTGTTTTAATTTATAAAATACTTGCACTGGTGTGTTTTGGCTTCCATTAACTCCTACTAAATGGCCAGGAGCACCAAAAAACATATTCCCATTTGGATATGAATGGCACCAATTCAAATACAGCCCTTGTAAAAACATTATCTTGGATTTTATTGCATTCTGTCTGGTAGCAGCCATTGTGTTAAACAGACATCACCCACTGCCATTGTTTTCTATGGTGCATTACATAGAGCATACACAGGAAGTATGCCCTAAAGCTCAATTTTTAAAGCTGAGGCTGGGTTCACATGAGTGTATGAAGCGCAGAGCATCATACACTCATGTCAGGAAAAAAAATAAAAATACGCTCCTGCATATTTATCAATTGTACTTAACAATGACAGTGTGAACGCTACCTCGGCGTTCACAGCACTTCCTGTGTGTCGCATTTTGGGCGCGGCGTTTATACACCGGCCAAAATGCGACACACAGCTTTCCGGACACAGTGTATGCGCATCATACGCTCATGTGTCCGGAACTAGGTAAGCATCATCGGCTTCTATGAAGCCTTTTTTTTTTCTTTTTACACCGCACATCATATGCTCATGTGAACCCAGTCTAAAGGTCAAACTTTAATGGCACAATTTAGTACATTTGAAAGCACAGGGTGAATGTACATCAACTATAAATGTATTTGAGGCCTTTTTTAATTTATGGCTTTACAGTTCTTTTAATAGATGCATGAGCTTATCACTGCACTTTACCATGCTAAAATGCAGCAATGCATATAATACTGCTACTGCGCTTGCTAAATTCACCGAAACAGGAAGTGAAGAGGATCGCAGTGCTTGTCAAGAGCAGGAGAATTCAGCAAATTAAGAATCACTCCTACAAAGAACAAGCCTTTAGCACTCCTTAAAAAATCCCCGCTTCTAATAAGTTCAAGTGCCATTTGTCCTTTACTTCTCTTTGTTCTGCAATCCAATCTCATCAACACTGTGACTGGTTTTAGGAACCATGGATGATGGTACAGACATATTCTATGATAAAATCCTGTCAAAAATCAATCTCCATGGCAGCCAGCGGGTTCTTTTTTCTTTGCACCACCAAGGAAATATGTTGGCCTACCTAAAAGCAGCTTCCCAAAAGCAGTCCTTTCCACATATACCAGTGGGCAGCATCCAATAGGGATTCCAGAAAGAGAAATTCTGACACCTAACAGGATAAGACACAAATATTTTCTTATAATTACATGATGAATACTGTGGCATAAACAGTGCAGCATACTGTCATTATACTTTAGGCACCAACTGCCTTTGATAATGCAACAAAGGATAAACATAATCAGGAGAAATCTCAATGTATAACTATTTAATAAATGGAAAAAACGATGTAAATGATCTGAAACATTGAATTAAGAAAGACTTAGCTAAAAATACCAGCAAGTCTTTCTTATACAAGAACAGTTTCCAGTTAAGGCCAGGATGACACTAGTTTTTTGGATCAGTTTATGTAGCGTCAGAGGTGCTGGTTGCTAAAAATAGTATAGAGGACAATACAAACAGATTACAACTAACAAATGGATACTGAATGACTGAAGGACTGCAGTGTTGGAACCTTGACTCTCATTACTTTGTAAACAAGTCCAATACTCCTGAATGATTCCTTCTACTATTCTACTGTGAAGAATAAACTTGGACACAAAGAGGGTTGGAGCGGAGTGCTGAGGCCCACCAGTCAACAAGAGATCAGGGGCCAACTACATGAATCATTCTCTTCTTGTCTCATTATTCCCCACTTCAGTACTAATGATTTATTTGTAAAATACCTTGTTTGTCTCACTCCTCTCAGGAATACTTCAGTTTGAAACTCCAGGAGGACCCGCCAGTAATTTGGGCCAATCCAACTCTGGACACAAATGGGAGTTTAAGTCTGGGACTGATGGTTATTTCTTTTGAAACCTAGCAAATACTCATGACTCCTTTCCTTAACTTCAGTAGCTACTGCATCGAGTATAACATTATATCCTTGCATCCAGAAAGTTTATCAACTGTGCTGAGGATTTGTTCAATTCAATCTCATCTGTGGTCACCCTCCTGAATTCACTCCTTGGAACGGCACTAATTGTACCAGAAAACAGTTATTTCTGTCTTTGCACATAGTTTTGTAGCAATTTAGATATTAAATTGTATACTGTATGACTATTTATCAACCTGTCACAGATCTTTACAAGTATAACTATGAGCTTGTATACAATGGTGCTATCCTGTACTGTATTTAATTGCCTCTTTTTGTTATTTATCTATTTTTCTGCATTATTGCTAAAGTATGAAGATTCAATGAACATCACAAGATGTTCATTACACACTGCCTTTGTTGGCCCAAGTTAGGCTATGTGTTAGCAGTGCCTGGTATTTGATTTGTTTGCATTTAAAATATTTATGTCATCTGGACTAAGAAGGCATTTTAAGTGGGTAAAGTTCTGCATAATCCATTGAGCAGCCACCACACAGCACATTAATTGATAAGTTTGCTATAACTAGGAGTGCTTTTACTGGAATAGTATCAGTCACAATTGATAAAAGGCAAGGAAATGGCTAAATACATAGTGTGTCAAACATTAATACACTTTACACTTTGCACAACGTGATCCAGTTATCTATAGGTTTGTACCTGTGACAACAGATGGCAACAGCAACCACATATGATAAAAGTTGTGTGGGAGTGCAGCTGGGCTAACCAACCAGTATGTTGTATTGCCATTATGAAGCTGAGTAAACAGTGGCTGCTACATCAGATGTGCAGAAGGAACAAAAAGTGCAACAATGAGCAGACTGGTGCAAAGGAACTAACTTTGTACAATGCATGGCAACAGAGGGGGAAAAGGAATGGTCAGAACACCTAAAGTCAAACTAGGAAATCAGTCAGGGAGTACAGAGTTAAACTGCACTTGTCACCTCAAATCTAATACTAATTTAGGCTCTACTAATAAAATAAACATTTTTGTACATATATAATATATATATATATATATATTTTTTTTTTTAAATGTAACTTTATACAGCGTTTCTCTCTGTCATCTTCCCTGCCAGCCTGACTTTTCTTTCCTGAGTCAGGTGGGCAGGGCTAAATGATGATGATCGCTATTATAGCTCCTCCAATCAGATCCCTTTCATCACAATCTAGCAGGTCAGAGGTCCTTGCCCCGTAGAGCTTACAGTCTAATATTATACTGAAAGTTTATCTTTTTGGCAAGAGGAACACTGCAAGGAAATTTTAGAAACCACAAGTTTTCAAGCTGCATTATTATTTCTAAACAACTGTCATGTAATTGGGTCCCAACCACAATGATGCAGCATCTGGACTCCACATTATTATTGCTTTACTAAGGGGAGAGTTGGTGAAGTATACTCAGAAGTGCGAAGTACTCAGGGCATGGGGTCGGGGGAAGGACTAAAATAAAAAAATGGATTCTATGTACCGCTTGCCATTAAAGATTAATTTTTGGAGGCAGGTTTGTTAAGTCATGGTAGTTACATTATTTTAAGGCTAACCTACATAGAGGATTCTTTCTAAGACTTAATTAAACTTCAGATTTTTCATTTTTAAATTACTTTTCTAAAAGGCAAACATTAATGTCCAATACTGCACCAGATCTAGTCCAGATATTATATGTTATACCCAGTTACTTAATAACCACCTCTCCCTTGAAAAGGTGAAGCACATTTGCATATTGTTCTCCAAACCTCAAAATAGTGCTCTTTTTAGTTTACATCTACTGGATTTGAAAAGCTCTACTTTTACATGATGGATCAGTTAACTGCAAGTGTGTAAATTCTCTACATCCCTCTGTATGTGACATAGATAGTCACATACTACCTGCCCCTTCCTCATTTCTGCGCAATGGTCACTGAAGCACAAAAAAAAAAAACAATCTTTGCATGTGCTTCAGGGGCTGTTTTGTAGCACTACTGCTACTGGGCATGATCAGTTATATAGAGGGTAAGGTTCTTCTTTCAATGTGGAAAAAAAAACATTGTTTAGGCTACAAATGAAAAAGCAAATGCCAAATAGATTGCTGAACATGCCCAATAACACTTTGAGACTAGTGAACCATTCATGTGAAGGTGTCAGCTCCATAGAGTTTTGTACTAAAGGCACTGTACATGTTCAGTGTACCTTGTCCCCTATAGATGTGCAATGATAAGGGGTTGAGGCAAAATAGTCTGACCAAAAACCTAGGATATACCTATCAATTAAATTAACAATAAATAAAAATTGGATTCTATTCATACAAAACAGAAGAACCTATACCTGCATTCAGGATTTTCTGCTACTGCTCTTACTCTTTTTTGCAAAACACAGAAGAACCTGAAGTTAAAGACATTGTATGATCGAAGAGAGCAGGGGTAGCACTGGAGCCTAAGGGAAAAATTCACTAAGGTGCGAATTTGACTGCTGAATTCTCAAACAGTGGATTCCCATAGCAAATCCACAACAATTTCCCCATTGTAAAATCGCAACAATTTTTTAAAGTTAACATTGCGATAATTTTCCCGTAATAAAGACGCGACTGCGACAATATTCTCATTATAAAGACAAGACTGTGACAATAGCAGCCTATTGTGACTGTCTTTAACTGGTGAATTCGCACCTATACGCAACAGTTCGGACTTTAGTGAATTACCCCCTAAGAGTCTCAATCGGGAGAACCTCCACTCTTTCTAATCACCTCCAGACTTATAGAGCCTATAGTGCTCCTATAAAAAGAGAACACCTTAAATATCTTCAGAGCTCTCTATTAAAGGAGAGCTGAAACCTTGTTTATCAAGGTGGGTTAATATACATCCTAACCTCAAACTTTTCTCCACTTCTGCCTCCTGCTCTCTGTCACAGCGCTGAAATTGAAGAAAAGAAAATTGGCTTTAACACTGAGGAAGAGGCAGCATTGGTGGGGGGGGGGGGGG
>WMED01028666.1:0-10408 GCA_019650415.1 Pipa parva | reverse complement strand
TGTAAATAAGTGCTTCTTATTGTTAGTTTTCATTGAGAGGAAGGAATGGTATTGCTACCAATAAATTGCTAGGTCAAGAGTCATGGTCTTAAAACACTGATTCATACTTGGTTGACAAACCAGAGTAACAGAGATAAAATTAAGCCTTATCCGTATGTTGTCCTTATTGTATAAAAAGATAGTTATGATGGAATTAACTTCTTTAAACAATTCGGTACAACAGGATTACTCATCACAAAATAAATTACATATATACCTCTGCTATTATTTTCTAACTACACTTAGAAGTCACCAAGTGACAGTATGCTAAAATGAGCTCCATTGTTGAGAAACAATGATGTTTAGTGAATATGCACAATAGACATTGTTACTCTGTAGTCAAATTGTCACTTAGCATGCCAAACTCCCTTTGAGAGACTCTTTGATAAATATGTTCCTGGAAGTGCTTACCTTGTGCACAGATCAGCACACTATATGAATCTAATAAATGTACATAACATGTCTCAATAATTTACCCATCAGACCATTAAGGCTTTCTTTGCTCTACTCCTATGCTATGGTATTGAATTCCTAGTGACCTATCCCAGAGTACATGACCCACATACTGTATGGGCAGTGGAAAACATCTCTTGTAGCGATTCCTGTCCAGCCCTTTTCTTGATTAAGTATTCTGATACTGGTATCCATTTCTGCCTGTTCCTCTTTCTTATAATCTGATTTGGATATTTTGGATATACATCTCTAAGACAAAACTGTGCCATGAGACCTTTTCTTTTATTTCAAAATATTTTATTATGATTAAATAAATTGTTTATTTTTACTATGTATTTGAGATATTATTATCTAACGTACCAACTACATACCAAGACATTGAACAGTTAGTAATGTGATTAAATTTAATAGTTCACTGCTACCAGGAAAGCTTTGACATGTCATCCCTATATGTTTGATATAGTAATTTATAAATCAAAGGAACAAAGCCCATGCAGCGCTGGATTATGAAAACAATTCTTGTGTAAACAGTGTCCACTCAGGAATCATTGTTGATATAGTAATTTACAAGAGATTCTTGTATTTTTTTTTCTTTAATAAAGATGGAATATTTACTATAAATCTACTAAGTATTTAACTTTCTAGGTGTGCTATTGGGGATTCTGTCTTCTCCTAGTGTCATACTGTTTGGAATGTTTAATACTTGCATCCTGACTCCTATCTTCATGAAGAAACTATTAGGCATTGATATTTGGGTGCTCAGTGTGACCCCTATGTGTCTAGCTTGCAAGAGAGGCTTTTAAACTTGGAGTCAGCTGCTCGCGAACAAAATATCTTTCTTAAAGTTTCTCAGCAATGTCAGGAGAATTGGTGCAAGGTCAGTTAGGGTACATGTTAGTAGCAATTACAAATCCATAGAAAACCTTAAAGCACTGAATACAGGTAGAGAGAATAAGATAATGAAATATGTCTGCAGATTCTTACCAGACCGGATGAACATGTGCCTTGATTAGAACGATCATCATTTTCTAGTGGTTGGTTAAGATTTGGAGTGAACACAATTAAGTCATTCTTAGTTGAAATTCCATTTAGGTATATATTATATTGACGTTGTAGGGAGTAAGTCCAGCTCCCAGCATTACTGGATCCAATGTTGCTTTGCTTTAATTCTCTTAATTCCTGAGAATATTGGTGCCATCGTATTGCTGTGTATACAATGAGTGTTAGTAGGAAAATAACTGATATAATGCAGATTGCTATGATAAGGTAAATATTTGCATTGGAACCATCTTCATAGTCAGATTGCTTTTCATTTTGTTCAATTGTGATATCTTGAACAGATTCTACTAACATAATGGTCATTGTCACTGTACTTGACATAGTTGGTTCTCCATGGTCCTTTATTAAAATGCAAAGTTTATATTCATCATAATCTGATTCCAGAATAGGCCGAGAAACAATTATCTCCCCATTGTGTTGTCCAACCCTAAATGGTGTTCTTTCCAGAGGTTCTTTCAAAGCAAAAGCAAGGAAAGCATTGTATCCAGAATCCGCGTCTATTGCTCTGATCTTAGTGACTACGTGTCCAGTTTTAACTGACCTTGGTAACATCTCTCTAAATGTGGAGTCAAAGAAAATTGGAAAAAGTGTTGGTGCATTGTCATTTACATCCACGATGAAAATGTTTAGAGTTAGATTTCCAATGAGTGGAGGTAACCCTGCATCCGTAGCTTTAACATTACAATGAAAGAAATTAATCTGTTCATAATCAAAGGATAGTAACGCAAACATCTTTCCACTTTCTGGGTTAATGGAAAGAAATGAAGAAATAGGAATGCCATCAATGTAACTTTCCATCAATGAATAAGATATGAAGGAATTTTGGTTGATGTCATAATCGGTAGCTGTGACTGTATAGATGTGGGCACCAGGTGGGTTATTTTCTATAATAAAAATAGTATCTGAAGGTTGTGCAAATGATGGGGCATTGTCGTTAACATCACTTACGTCTACTTGAATCATTTCTGTAACAGAAAGGGGTGGGGAGCCTCCATCTCTAGCGATTATTTTCACTTCATAAGAAGAATCAATTTCCCGATCTAACTCCCCATTCACGGTCAAGGCATAATATTCCCTAAGTGAAGGGTTTAATTTAAAAGGTACATTTCCAGTTATGAAGCAGGTCACCTTGCCATTGGAACCTGAATCTTTATCTTGTATTCTTATGATTGCAACTGTGGTCCCTAATGAAGAATCTTCTTGGACTGGTACAGAGAGTGAAGTTATTGTCATTTCTGGGGGGTTGTCGTTGACATCTATAATACTGATCAATACTGTACAATGTCCAGCCATAGGATTTTGACCTCTGTCCTTGGCATCAATTCTTATTTCATAATAATTGTTTTTCTCAAAGTCCACTTCCCCTATTACTCGAATGTTTCCTGTGTCTTGTTCTATTGTAAAGATTGATTTCATCAGCTGTGGAACCTGGCTGCTAAACTCATAGACGACTGCCCCATTTTCTCCTGCATCAGAATCCATAGCGGTTAGTTTGGTCACCAACGTTCCCTTTATGGAGTTTTCTAACAAACTGACCTCATAAACAGACTGATCGAAAGCCGGAGCATTATCATTGACGTCTTGAACTATAATGAGCAATTGGGTTGTTCCACTTAATTTAGGTTTGCCCCCATCAAAAGCTGAAAGTGTTAAGTTATAAAATGGTTGCTTTTCTCTGTCCAGTGGTTTCTTTAATATAAGTTCCACTGATTCACTTTGGTGTTTGAACTTTTGAATATTTAATGCAAAAAATCCATTTGAGCTGAGTTCATAGGCCTTAATAGAGTTTATGCCAATATCATCATCAGATGCACCCTCTAGTGGGAACCTAGACTCAGGTAATCTTGATTCAGCTATAATAATGCTGTATTCTTTTGCAGAAAACATAGGGTAATTATCATTAATATCTTCAATCTCTATGTCGACATGATATATTTGCACAGGTTTATCGACTATTATTTCAAGATGAATAACACAGACAGGGATCTTTGTACAGATTTCCTCTCTGTCTATGGCATAGTTCACAAACAAAATCCCATTTTGCAAATTTACCTGGAAATATTCCTTCTCGTTTCTAGAGACGATATGTAACATTCTGGAATTAATCTCATCAATTCCCAGACCCAAATCCTGAGCAATTCTTCCAACAAATGTTCCATGTTTGGATTCTTCAGGGATGATGTAATGAAGCTGACTCAGAACCATCTCCAAAGACATTTGCAAAAAAAACAAATTCATCATTTGGATAAAACCAGTAAAATTCCAGTTCCAACTGGTTGCACCCATGGTTGGAGTAGATGGAATAGAAAATGGATATTTCTTCTTCTGTAATAATGAATGTGTTTCCAGATATAATTGTAAAGCTAAAGCTTTAGCAATGGATATTTGCTCACACCAGCAGAAAGAGATTTTTTTTTTTATTATTTCTTTAGCTAGAAAAATTGGTATGTAGCGACCTCCAGTGATACAATAAGGAACAGCAACTTTTTGGTAAATTTATTAATAGTTCACCATATACATATATTTTTTAATCTTAAATTACTTACAGGCTCATATTTAATCAAAAAAGGGGCAAAACTGACAAATCTGACATAATACTTTATTTTATCATACATTGGAAAGATCATGAAATCTTAAATATGCTTCATTCATTATTTTGACTTTATTTCAAAATAAATATGAAATCCATTTTGAAAGGGGATAAAATACATATTTCTTTTTTTTTTTTTTTTTTACTTTATTATAACTTTAAAAAAAAAATTAGCATAATTAAAAATCCTCAGAAGTAAAATTCTGAAATCAGCCACAATAGTAATTTGTCACTACAATAAAGTACAGTGCAAAGTTCTGCCAAATATTATCTGTTAACACCAAAAAAATGAAAATGTCTTAGATGTCTTAACAAGTACTATATATTTAACATGTGCTAACATTTGTAAATGACGTCTAGAAAGTATGATACTTTACTGGAGCACTTAATGTGTAATGTTTATGAATTCAGCTTCAAAGTTAAGATTTGAACAGGTGCCGTATTTGAATAACTGCCATGCCAATCCAAATGCAAATTTTTGTTTAATTTTTTTTTTTCTGGTATTACTGATCCTTTAAGAATAAATTAAGTATTTGTCAGGTCATAGAAATAACACAAGACTGAGATAAAATAGTAATATAACAATGCAAAAAAACTGTGTTAACTCGTAGCCGCTCTAGTGGACAACAGCTGTAGTGAACATATGGAAAGTGCGGTATTAGTGCCATGATGAAGATGCAGGAAGTCAATGCACATACTTAGGGCTTGTGGCAGTCAACCAAGGCTGTGACAGGCAGAGGTCAGAGCAGTCAACCTTTTAGTGAAATAAAGTATAGGAAAAGGTTATATTTAGCAATCTGGAAATGTACTATGTACTCCTAAAGTCTGACAATTATACCTCAATAGGTTCAGGAATATCTAGTAGACGACAACCATACTTACAGTGTTTTAATATAGCCCGTGGCAATTGCTTACTGTAGTGAATGATGAATCTCTGTAAAGCGCTGTGTAATATAGTAGCGCTATATAAAAAAAGTAATAAATACAAAAATACAATTTATTTTCCCAGCACTCTTTTCACAGGTTAGCTCCCCTCTTATTTAGTAGAAAATACATGGTATGGGTGAAAGTTTCATATCCCCAAGTAAGGATGACGGACAGAGTGTAATTCTATAAATAGGGATATATGGACATGAAAACTGACTATAGGGCATCCTATAAGGACATATATTGGACATCCTATATGTTCTTATAAGCTTGGTTAAGGAGAGCATTATGGGTTGTAGAACCTGTTTTTCTGTTTTCATTGCAATACTTGACCCCATCTCCCATCATTTTATTTCTGGTTACAGAATTGGAATGAAGGGGACAAAATAAAAATGGACAAGTATTATAGCAAAATTACCATAATCAACAATATTTTCATTAGCAAAATCTACTAAATATACCTGTTTTGTCTGAATGCAGATATATCTTTATAAGGACTGTGACATAATCAAGTATTTTAGCCAGTGGGTTTATAAAAACGTATGGCAGGAAACACTTAAATGGAAAATGCAGTTTCTAACATTGTCTATTAAATGGGCTCCATAGAGGAACCTATGGCTATCTTAAATTTAAATGCTGTAACTCATCTAAAGACAGGTGGATAAAGATCTCAGCATTGGTATAATAATCTAGAATTAAAAATAAAAACATAGAAATAATTTGATATTTTCCATATTTACCTGTTTGTCTGACTTCCTATTCATCAGCTAGGCTTTCAATTCTGCAGAGATTACCAACCATCTCAACTCCATGTCTTTCAGGATATCAGCTACCTTGCACTAAGAACACAGAAACTAAAGGGTTAAAATGACACAGAAGCAGTCTACAGAAATATGTTCTGCACCTCAATACCTGAGAGATGCTTCCTGTCCACATGTCTAAGAATTGTCACAATGAGCCTGTAAGGACCAGGATCTGAATTTGTGAAAAATAGAAATGAAAAAAAAAATAAGCTTAGAGCGACATCATGTGGACAGTTTGAAGATGACACAATGAATACAGAATGTGTTTTGTCCCCATATTAAGTGTTTTTTTTTTTTGTTTGTTTGTTTTTTTGCTTGCAGAAAGGATATATTATTTGTGCCACTTAATTTAATTGTTTTATATTGGGCACATATTTTTAGTATAGTACACCAAGGGAGTGAGAGAAGACTGGTGATTTTGCTTGTCACTCTAATTGTTCAGTTATTCACTTGAAATTTTTAGCAAATTGTTTCTAAGATAGTTGTGTCTCAAGTGCTAAGGAAAGTTTATTGGTTTATAAAGAAATGGACTAACCTGGCAATTGGATGCAAATTCTACTGTAGATAGGGGGTTGCTTCCGGCTCTTCGTTGCCTGATAGCATAAGAAATCTTCAGAAGTCTTGTGGTATCCATTCTTTGACATGTCAGTGCTGTTTTGACTGTATAAATGGAAGCTACTTAATGTAATCCAAGTATTTTTAATGGCATCATACTTAAAACAATCTTAATATCAATGTAATTTGTGGACGACAATAGTAATGCCACAATAATACTTCTGGGTGGTGCCTCTCAGGGGACAATCTCTAGTATAATAGTTTGATTAGTACAATGATTATAATGAACAGATGAAGTCACATGCTGTTGCTATGAAGGACCCACTTGCAATCTCTCTATTATTATCTCTAAACCAGATTGATCTAAATAAACTCTCGAACAACAAGCAGTCTCTGATTACTGGTAACAACTAATGAGGATTCACTATAATTACTGTTATCTATACCCTAAACTCGAAATGACCTTTATAAATTTCTCCCATATATTGTATATGAGATGCCATTAAGAACGCACATGCAACACCCTAAAAACCATAAAGAGAAGGATCAAAATCACTCCAGCACTGACAAATCTGAATGTTTAAAAAGAAAATCAAAAATCAATATGGCTGGGTGAGATTTGTTTAACAACATGGCTGCTGTCATTAAACAGACAAAAAGCTATATAATTTCATGAATTCAACCTCAAAGATCATATTTTTAAAAGTGCTGTATTAGAATAACTGCCGTGCTAATCCAATTTTTTTTTTGTGTTACCTTTAAATGACACACAAGCCGGCTAAGTCAAATCTGCAAATTCACTGCATTCCGCCTCTTTGGGGTTGGACTGGCTGACCAGAGGATAGTTAGTATATGCAAACATTCGGGAACATTTGCTAGAGACGAACGTGTGTGGATGTGCAGAAAGAGCTTAATGCTATGCACTAAGCAATGATGTGATCTTCTGGCTGACCAGAGGATCCTCTAGTGGGCCCCAGCATTTGTGGGCCCCAGCATTTGTGGGCCCATGACTGGACACTATGCCTGGACTCAGTGTTTAATGGGCCACTGAGCAATATACTGTGAAACTGATTTATCATTATGTGTGACTGATAACATTGCAACT
The DNA here is from genome assembly GCA_019650415.1 of Pipa parva. NCBI lineage: Eukaryota > Metazoa > Chordata > Amphibia > Anura > Pipidae > Pipa > Pipa parva. The sequence goes on along the minus strand of WMED01028666.1, from coordinate 2,877 downwards.
TTAGTGAGTAGACAGTGAGCCCTTGTCAAACTCTCTGGGGGGGGGCCTGCTGCCTCAGTCTGACTGCTCCTAAAAAAGCAACATGAAGAGGTCATAACTTTGTGTCTGTGGTAAGCTGTTGAGTTGATTTGCATATTCACCACATTGCAGAAATTAAATGGGACTAAATTCACACGTTTAAGCAATTGTTCAGACTTTGTTGAATCAGGAGATCTGTATCTTTAAGTAAACATTAATGATAAATGAATTAACATTGTGCAATACCATCTATTAGTGATGTGTATGATAAATGAATCCTGTTTATAAACATGGCATATTTTGCATTAAACATTTCAATGAATATAATAAGGCATAAAAATAAGAATAATACAGAAAGCAAATTCATAATAGAAGGGTTATAGGGTTTTAAAATGTAAGAAGGTTATTGAGTAGCTTAAAGAATAACAGTGTATAAATAACTGTGTTTGTCATCCAAATTACGCTGCAATGCATGATGTTATAAGAGTGATGGTAATTTCGTAGACACTTTCCTATTTTAAAGATTTATGATCTGGTCACATTTTAAAAAGAAAATTTGCCAACCTACTTGTTCATAGGTTTTTATTTCATGCTTTCTGCATATTAAACAAAATATAAATGGCTTTGTCATTGAGCACAACCTTCAATGGGTAGAAAAAAACTAGATATACGTAAGTTGTTTCCATTAAAAAGCAAATTCACGTTGTACATTCTGATGAGTTTTTACAAGGTGATTAATGCAATGGCTCTTTGAACCTCTTCTTCTAGAAAGCATCAGATTATAGGAATTACCGGTGTTCTTGGTCACTGAGGAATTCATAAACACATTCCATTTATTCAAAAGGCAGCATTGACATGTAAAGGTCAAATACAGGTGGAAGGGGTTAATACAGGTTTTACAATCTTGCATCAAGGATCCTAACCCACAAGCCACTCCGTTAATGCAGACCCCTTTCTTCGTCCTACATGAAATCTATATTAAGGTACAACTGGACCAATCTAGGCGCAATAAAAGATTTCTGAGACAATAGAATTGTTGGAATTATTTGTTAGTAAATGGGATACTATTCTACTATTCTCATGTTCAATAAGAATGTTCAGCACAAAATCCATTTTAAATTGTTATAGACATTTGTAATTGATCCATATTTCTTTTTTTTTTAGTCTTTTATGTTATCATTTAAGTTTACCCACCAAGCAAGAAGAATTTAAGCAATTCTGGGGCTTGATATTTAGGGAGATATTTATAAAATCTGTTCCTTTTTAAAATATATTTTCCCCCAATTTTTTTTTTGTCAAGAAATTTCAAATTCTGCTACTATGAAGATTGACTGTATATTACAATTTTTATTACTGCTATGTTCCGAGGTTATTTCGACATAATCAAAGTTGTAACAGGTCAGGTGTGTCAAACAGTTTTCAATGAAATCAAATTGATTTTGATGACAGTAAATACTGGCAAGTCAAATGGAAAAAATCCCCAGTGTAAAAATGGTCACGTTGAAAAGTCTCAGTGAAAAGTCACCATGGTAAAACTCATTTTTAAAATGTATTAAAATCACAAGCTCATCAAAAAGTCAGCTAAACTGTCAGCACAAATGAAAACAGAATTTGATACATTTTTATAAAACGTGAAATGATGAAAAAGTAGCAAAAATGCAAAAAAATAAAAATACCATCTTATCACTTTTGGAACATTTTTACCTTTAATAAAAATGCCTGTTTCTTTTCCAGTCTGTATTTAAAGGGACGTAAAGGCTAATACAACCTTCAGATATTTCAATATTTATTCCAAAATAAGCATTTTTCTATTTGACTGTTGGTTATTTTTTTTCTTTAGGTGTTCCCTTTTCATTTTGATGTCTGTTTCCATGGATCAGCGGCCCAGGCATGCTCAGTGGAAGCCTTACTGTAACAGTTACAACTATCTCTATTAAATGAGAAAATATTGAAGGGGTTATTGACTAAAGTGAGAATTCGACAGTCAGTTTCTCAAATGGTGGATTCCCATAGCAAATCCGCAACAATAGTAAAGCTGCGCCAGCGACAATATTCCCATAATGAAGTCGCGAATGCGACAGTAGCTGTCTACTGGGTAGTTTGCGACTGTCTTTAGCTGGCAAATTCACACCTTTACATGACAATTTGGACTTTAGTAAATAACCCCCTGTATCTTTTTCTAAAAAAAAAAATAAGTAGAGCTGCTGATTTCAAACACATCTACTTTTCTACTACAGAGCAGATAGTGGCAGCGTAAAAATAAATCAGTTGGCAAAAACAATTTAAAAAAAGGATAAAAAATAGTTTTGGCTTTATAACCGCTTTAAATGAACAGTAGCTCCTATAAGGAAGATGCCTTATGCATTTATATTTAGGGACACTACATTATTGTGTTATCAATGCTTAATAAATATGCCTCCTGGGTAATGACAGAAGGGTCATCACTGTCAGTGTACCATTGCTCTTAGATTGTAATTTCATATGTATACATCTTAACTAAGGTTTAACGGTTTAACTTAAAACAGTTGAAAACAATGGCAGAGGGTGGGCGTTTAAATTGCTAGTAGATTAAAGATATTTACAAATAGCAAGTTGATAAGAAAACAAAGCAACTCATATTTGAACTTTGGTTTCAAAGACATTTTATTAGCACAAGGTAAGAATAATAGACCTGTCAGTTTAAATGACTTTCTGGTGTTACTGCTCTTTTAATTAAAATCACTGCTTCAAACCCAGTATTGTTCAGCCCTAGAAATGATAGCCCGTTTTCTAACACTAGGCCGATAACCATGGTTAACAGAAGAGAAACAGTGATGCCAAGCACCAGTCTCTTTTTAAAGTGTCCAGTGGTGTCATTCT
>WMED01028664.1:0-10408 GCA_019650415.1 Pipa parva | reverse complement strand
CAACTTTTCAGATGATTTTCAGGGGTTAAAAAGTAGTCGTATACGCCAGCAAATACAGTACATCTTCATAAGCCAGTGAGAGACCTTTGAAAACTTGGTGCATTATTTGAAGATTCTCCAGATTGTTCTGAATGGGCTTTTGCCTTTATACAAGAAAACAAGCTTTCTTCCAGGTAGTTCTCCAAGGAAATACTGTGCAGCAGAGCCACAGTCAACAAACTGGGTTCAGGGGGTTATTGTCTAGAGTGAGAATTTGACTGTTGAAGGTTACGCCCTGATTCTCTATTTCTTATTGATTAAACAGCGGATTCCCATTATAAATTCACAACCATGGCACTAGTAAAGGCACGAACGTGACAATATTCCCATAGTAAAGTTGCGACCGCATCAGTATTCCCATAATGACCACAACAGTTGCTGTCTATTGGGTAGTGTGCGACCGTTGTTTGATGGTGAATTCACACCTTTTTGAGACAATTCAGGGGGGGATTCAGCATAGTCCGAAGTGAGGTGCGGAGTGTTCGCCTCACTTCAAACTATGCTGAATTACCCCCTCAGACTTAAGGCAATAACCCCCTTTGTATGCAATAAACACTCAAGGCATAAGTATTCATAATTTCCTAATGATAATTGTTGCAATTATCCCTAGAATCACTAGTTTAAAAAGTGTAGGATATATCTCTTAGCTCCTTTTGGCAGACCTTTACTATATTCTCAATATAACAGTGATACTCAGTTGTGCATGCATCACTCAAGGAAAGGGAATCTAAAGGAACACTAAACCTTAATTACATTTTTAGTATTATTATTTGTATAGACATATATCCCAAAGTAACAATTCTGTAATATATTTTTAGCATTTGTTTTGTTCTTGTTTAATTAATTCCTCTCCCCTCCATTCTATATACTCAGTAAATTCTATGGTGTGCCCAAGTCTTGATCTAAATTACATTGTGGTCCTGGGCCCAGGAAATGATGGGTTGTTGAGCAATGTTCCCTGAAACTTATTTCTCTTTAATTATATTAGTTGAGTTGTTAGTATGTTAACACTGCAGCTTATAAGAATAGCTCTACATGTAGAATCTGATTTTTTGGTGGGTTCATGGTACCCATTGCAACAGACAACCTCTCTCAAACCTATATGTATGAAAGCAAAATTTTCGGAATTGCTGAGACCTGGAGTTGTTTGTATTTAATCAGTTTTAGAAGGAGAGCTGCTGCAAAGATGTAACATTTATATTCTTTGTGCCTGCACCTTTAAACTGACTAAGATTCCTTATGGAACACAAAGTAGAAATGAATTCAATAATGTTGATCCCCAAAGTGGCGAGCTTCATTTTCATCAGTAAATATAGCTCCTGTGCTACGATACAAAGAAAGCAATCTGGGTCTATTGTCATCACCCCTCTTAGCTCTCTGGGGCACTATAAATGTACACCATTTCGGGTGTCTGAGAACCACTAAATGGTACTAAAGTTAAACATATTTTCAAGGGGTGGGAGCCAGGAACATTGAGAACCACTAAAATCAAATTAAAGATGCTTTACTGTTATCCTATTGTAATAGCCTATGGCCTTCCTTATACGTTACATGTGCACTATAACCAGAGTCTGACTAATGCTGTTCCCTTATAAGCTGCTATTGGTAAATGTCTTTATTTGAGGAAACATCTGCAGAATGACACTTTGTAAACTGCCACTGTTGTACAGGTGATATACACTGTAACTCCCTCTAATGTGTCATGTATGTAATGAATATTGATGGCCCATCTGTTGTGAGTCATTGCTACTTGATATATTGTACAGAGGAATGACTTGGGAGATACACACATGACTTTTTGATTTATTTCTTTTTACATATTTTATTCTATAAAGAGATAAAGGCTTATCAAAGCCGTTGCTTTGACAGTTGCTTATGCTAACATTAAAGCCGTATCTTTTTGTCATCTACCATTTAAAATGTGTAGCCCAGCCACGTTAATACATTATTCAGATTTGCTTTATTATCAGTTTTAAAACCCACTACTTTTTCCTCTAATTATCCAGGTTGCAGATCAGTCCTGTTAGCAATTTCAGTGATGTTCCAGCCTTAGATCTTTTCCATGAGACTGTGAGGAGTTTAACATCCATTATTTACGCTGATGTGCACATAAAGAGTGGTTTTCACAGCTGTACTGGACAAGCTGGGTATGTTACTATCTGTATCACAGCACTCCTCCCTGAAAATTTAATGCCATGTGAAATTTTTTCTTTATACTTTAGTGGAGAATCCACAGTCCAGGAAATAGAGAAATGGAATATAGGACTGGACAATACACTCAGAGACATCAGTAAATCAGAAAAAGAGTCTGTCTGTCTGTTTATCAGACTATGCCTAGATTTATTAACAGAGAAAAGCAGAGAGAGTGTGATATATAATATTGTTGAATAGGTAAACTCCTGGGAAATCCTAATGATCTGCACTTTGGATAAAGCAGTCATGAAAACAGAATATTTTATTACATCATTATATCACATAATTATATCACAAAACTCACAATAACTTGTAGGAGACTTCAGGTATCTCAATTTGTGCTAGGGTAGCAGCGCTGCTATGCATTATATTAACTGGAGTGGCCCTGAATTAGTGACATCATAATATGGAAAGACTAACAAATTGCCTGGGCATAGTCAAAGGCACTGCAGATGCTTTATAGAGACAAAACACTAGGGGCTGGATAACATTAAAATGAGCATTTAGATATTGAAATCTAGATAATTGCTCACCTGGCTATAAGTGATTATCTACTATAAAATGCCTGAAAAATTCATGGTAATGCCTAGTGAGATTATACGCATTTACAGGTTACTTAAATATGCTTAGATGTGGCTACACAATGATACCCTGTAACAACTGCTTTATATCAACCAATATTTAAAAAAGGAGATTTTTGCCCATAGTACTTGCCCAAATTGACTTTTTCAGGGAAAGTAAAACAACCTTTACTGGACTATTTTGGAAATTAGTAGAATTCCCCAGTATATAATTATTATATGCATATGTTAATTGCTGTGAAGTGATAAAAAGCCTTTATGTCTTAGAGCTAACACCAGGATTAAATATAACCTGTAATATTATATAATATTATAGAACTCTGTAGGAGGACATTACTCAAACTGTTTTTATTTTACAAACTGTGCTTGGGATTTCCCATTTAAAGGAACTATAGACTTAGATTTCTTTGAATGCACAAAACTCTACATCTTAGGTAAGGTTTGTCTTACAGATTGGGGAACAGTGGCAAATGAATACAGAAATGGTCATTATACATTATATATTATAAATATACACTTTAGAGAAACAGTTTAGGTTCGATGAATCTGCTGCATGGGACATAGAAGAGAAGGAAGCAACTTATGTATAGAAAGATGTTATACATTAGATATGGGTGAAAAATATGTGTGGAACAAACATTACTAGTAAACTGTGGTTACAATAATTAAAGGCCCTGTTTATGTTCAATCCCTTCTCTGTTACCTTCATGGGTGTAAACTAGGTAATGTTTAATAATAGCAAATTTATTGAAGTCAGGGGACCTAGTTAATATAAGGTGTACTGGTGTTTTCCCAAGCTAGAAGTAGAGAATAGTCAGAGAGCTCTCTGGAAAAGTGGTGTCTAAGGCTTAGATAGGAGTGTATGGGCCAAGGGCCATAACTAGAAAACAATTCCCCATGTAGCTGTAGGTGTTTAAAGGCCATATGCCAATACTATGCTCATCTAACACTCATAATATGTACAATTGTGTACATAACAATACAGCCATAATTATATGATCTTGGGAAGCTAGACCAATGTACTGTATACTCTCTTAATTTATATTGCTAATTAAAATTGTGGCATGTAGCTTTATTAGTAATATAAGTTAACACTGAACTTACATAGTCATTAACAGGCAAATCTTCATCCGTCAGATCTCGAGCTTGACGCTTATTATCGGCATGAGGTACACCGTGTCTCTCAAGTTTGGCTTCTTTGCGCTGAGTTAATTTTCGCTGAGAACTGGATTTTTCATCTTCCCAGTCCTCAAAATCTTTAAATCCAGGATCTTAGAAACAGAAAAAGTAAGTCTTTCATTATTACCAATAGGACAATTAGACTATATTATATGTATTAATTACACTACTCTTACAAAGCTGAGATAGATGTCATTCAATGCTGGGGGCTGCAGATGGATTGCAGTGATCCTGCAGTGACTGGGATCCCTGAGGACTCTGGCCCTGTTACAATTGTGACCCCTATAGTTTTGCCTAGTTTTATACAAATAGTGACATTAGCTAATGTTCTGCAAACAAGAGATTGTTTTATTTGTATTATTTATTTTATAATTAAGTTTAAAAACATGTATTAATTAGGGACTATGTTCAGTTGAAGGTGTATATAATTTGTCTTTGCAAGTTAAAAATGCAATAACTTACACAGGACAAAAAAATGACCAACATGAAACTCTTTAACACTGATTCAACTCTTAAGCAGCAGGTTGAGACTTATTAGGGTTCAGGGTGAATCTTAGGCAGCAGGTTAGGACTTAGGGTAAAGGGTGAATTTTAGGCAGCAGGCTAGGAATTAGGGGGAAGGCTTAATCTTAGGCAGCAGGCTAGGACTTAGGGGGAAGGCTTACTCTTAGGCAGCAGGGTGAGACTTAGGGGGGAAAGGCAAGACAAGAATTGCATGGTAAGTCTTTGGTTACAGGGTGAGACTTAGGCTGCAGGATGAGTCCCTCTACACCCAAGTGGACTGCAGGAAAGCATTATACAATATACTCACCAAAGAACTAGTCTAGTGAAGTGTTCCTTGTTTGGATCAACAAGGAGATAAGCAAGGACAGCTAGGGCACCACAATTGAATAACAGTGACTATGAACAGCTTAGGACTGTTATATAGATGTCATTAAAAGGTTTCATTGTGGAGGAACAGTAAACATTCCCAGTGATTATCAGTCTAGGAACAACCTGTTACTGCACTATATGTTCCTTTAGTGTGATTTCCCTCCAGGATAACCCAGTTGGCACCACCTGTAATACATCTTAACCATTTCCATGCTGAAAAATAAAGCTGAATTTCTTCTAAGCAAGTTCCCAGTTTCCCTCACATTTACACATCTCACGCAGTGCATGCACCAATTTATTACAGTATGCTAGAGAGGCTGACTCAATTATTATTATTGATCATAATTATCCATCTGTCTGTCTCTAGGACTGACTATATCTATATATCTTGCAAACAGCGGCTTAGCTAGAAGTAAGTGGGCGGTGTGGCCATTTCTTATGCACCCCCAATATTTATACCCCTGATTGCAAGAGATCCATGAAATCACCATTAAAAGGACCAGGTGATCTCATTCAGTTCACAGATCAGCATAGGGAATGGTAAAATGCAGAAAGGACATTAACCTAAGACATAACTATAGGATAAAACTTTGCTAGATCCATGACCTAAATGAAGGAAAAGAAGATCTGCAGTAATCTTCACTGATATTAATTTAATTTGAATTTGGTTACTAATGGGAAACCATGATGTTTTAATGCATTGCTAACCTGGGCAGAGAATAGGTACATGCTCCTTGGTTCATAGTATTGGGAGCTCAGAAAACCACAATATATAGAGGGAACAGCTAGCTCCAAGCACACTTCTACAAACGTAACGGTTATCAGTTGCCCCTCCCCCTCCTTTATTGACAGTTCAGCAGGTTATTGAATTAGACAGTATTCATTTTGGAATTAACTCTTCTGTTAAAGGTATTTCATTGGCACTTCTAATAATCTTTGTCTATAAGAGACTGTAATTTCAACTTCAACTCTTTGGATCCTGACTATTATTTTGTAGGCTACAACTCGAAGCACAGAGAGTGTTCTCTGGGTAAAAAGATCACACTGATTTGATGCATTATATGTCACAAAGGTCCAAAAAAAGACAAAGATTATTTGTAGTCAAATCACCACATACTTCCCTACATAAATTCAGTATATCCCATTAATGTTCTTCTAGAGGACAAATAAGGAAGCATGCATCAAATTGGTAATGCCTCGGAAGAAAGGAATTATGTTCAGGAATTTGATATAGCGCTGCATATTTTCCCTTCATTGCATCTGGAAATAAAATTATTTTCATTTGAAATAATTTTAGCATATCCACACATTTTCCTAGCAAAGGTAAAATGGTTGAGAATCAAGAGTTAAAACACCAGCTAATTGAAGTGCCAATTAAAATGATTACAAGTAATGGACTGTCACAGAAACAGAATTTATCTTAATAACTGTTGAAAGCAATTTTTCTACCTGTCAGAGAGGTTGGATAGATCCAGTGTACAGAAAGGTTTTTGCATACTTCAAATATTTTGGAATTCTTCATAAATTCTTTGTCTTCTATCGGCTTCTCCCCAGGGATCCAAAGCATGGACTGCTCATAGACTGTTGTAGTGATATCACTTCCCTATAACATGATAACATAACATTCATTCCTAAAATATCCAGGGTTATATAATCTTAGAATATTTGGTATTTGATTCATTAACAGCATTTATGCTTTGAAAAGCTTAAAAATGTTCCCGCAGTTGTGTTACAGTTCTGTTATTTAAGTCAAGGTATTTCTGCAATTGTTTTCCAACTTAGTGGATCCTGTATGTGTAACCCTGTTTCTGCACAGTCCACCTACCACTATTGGGGAGATAAGCCAGGAGTCAAACCTAGGGGTTTCATTGCAGCAAAGTTTAAAGACTAGAAACTCTAGGATTAACCAGGCTAAATTTGCTGCAGTACTGAGGACCACTGTAGTGTAACTCTTTACCTTGGATGTATAATTATAGTACAGTTTTAAAATAGTGACTAGATTGAGAATAGAAAGAAAAGAACATGAGATTTAGACATGGGATATTATAACCGAAATCCAATGAAAGACAGGGCAAACATGTATAGGTATTGTAAGATATGTGAATTTTCCATAATGCAGAACTTTAGCTGAGTATAAAATATTTGCCTGCTCATTTCCCCAAATTTCACTGGGAGCTGAAATATTGATTTTATCAGCAGAGGCATTTTCAAAAGACTTAAGGGGTTATTCACTAAAGTCTGAATTGTTGCGTATAGGTGTCAATTCGCCAGTTAAAGACAGCCACAATAGACTGCTACTGTCACAATTGTGTCTTTATAATGAGAATATTGTCGCAGTTGCGACTTTATTATGGGAAAATTGTCACGACTTTACAATGGGGAAATTATAAAGGATTTGCTATAGGAATCTGCTGTTTGCGAATTCGCCAGTCGAATTCGAACCTTAGTGAATAACCCCCTTGGTGGTGTGAAATGACTGCACTAGGATGGAACTTCGTGCACAATTTTCAGGGAGCACTACAGGTGTCACAGCGATGGTGGGCTGGTCACCACTACATTTGCTGTGACCCCTGTAGGTATGCCACTGTGACTGCACATACAGTTATCCTACTGATGTCCCTGGACTTTGTTTTATATTAAGGGCGAAATTTATTAAAATTGGAAATTAGCGATATCGAATGTTTTTACTGATATCGTGATATTGACACCATCGATATCAGAATTTTACCGATATCGCGATATCGGAATTTACTGATGTTGCGATATCGAATTTCGGCCGAACCATTGATTTCAATGGCAGAATGGCCGAAATAATGCTATAGCGATATTGATATTGGTAAATTCCGATATTGCGATATCAGTAAAAATATCGATATCGCGATATCAATGGTATCAATATTGCGATATCGGTAATTTCTGATTTTAATAAATTTCGCTTTGTGAATCATAAGTTTCATTTAAAGGAGGTTTTTGTAAAGTAAGACTGAATAAGGAGCAGTAAGCAAGTTAGTGCAGGGTGTATTGCAGGAAGTCTGAGGGGGGAATTCACTATGTTCCGAAGTGAGATGCGTAGTGTTCGCCTCACTTCGGAAAGACTGAAATGCGCATGCTGATGTCCTGCGCGCGGACATCAGCATGCGCATTAAAAGGGATTCCCCTCCCGGCGAGAGCACTCGAGTCTGATCCTTCACACAGACATCAGCATGTACATTTCAGTCTTTCCGAAGTGAGGCGAACACTACGCATCTCACTTCGGAACATAGTGAATTCCCCCCTGAGAGTGTGGTATGGCCCAGGAGGCATATTTAAGGACCTCTGTCTATGGAAGAGCTTTAAACATTTTATCTATGACATAATAATTTAAAAAGAATGTCTTTTAGTAGTGGGTGTAATCGTTTATCAGCCTTCTACATGGAAGGAACTGGTCAGAACTTATTCTGGAGCAGGTATTATTTTCAATTTTATGAGAACAACTATGAAACATTTCCATAGTACATAAAAGTAAATGATGTACAGTATATTGATAATTCATGAACATATTTTCAGCCACAATAAGATTTTTTTTTAACTCTAATGTGTATTGAGTTCCACTTATACTACAGGAAATAGTCTACGCTATTGTGTATTAATGTCTAATACCATATGTCCAGTGAAGGAATTCAGAAAGCACATTTACAACATCCTACTTAAAACCTCGTTCCAAGAAACATGGGAGTCTTTAGAAATCCATAACAGCTGGCATTCAATTTTTTTTTTTTGCTTTTGAAGTATTGCTCTGTCTGTTTCTAAGATGCCCTAATGTATATTATTTGTTAACATGATTATATACTTTGTAAACAGCTGTGCTTATAACATAATGGTGCTTAAGATCTTGTTATGAGTTTAGATAAAAAGTTAAAATATGTCAGAATTTCATGAAACTGATGATCTACAAAAAGCTTCTGGATTACACTTTCTGTGACTATGGAAATGTAGTTTGAATAATAGTGTGAAAAAAACAGTTTAAAAAGCTGAACCCCTTACACCACCTACTCAGGGGCGGTTCTACACCCGTTGTGCTGAGGGGGCCTGGCTGAGGCCAAAGGTTTTGTCAAGGAGGCACATTCAACCCAATACAGTCTTTATAATCTTCATTTAAAGGGGGGCCACAGGTGGGTCCAGACTCTGTTTTATGAGGGGCACTGGCCCCTGCTGGACACATCCCAGAACCACCGCTGCACCTACTACTGTTACTGTTGTGATCTATTTTGTAGCTTCTAAATGTTCCTTTACTGGCCAGCTCTGGAAGTATTTTGTGTCCGTGGTTAAATTTATCTAAAATTTGGTATTATTCCAGGCCTCAACAAGGAAAAGAGAAATTCACTTGAAACAACTAATTCATTTATTGAACCCCTGTTTGTCCATAAAAGGTATGGTCAATATCCCAAACAGTAGTGAAAAATAAAAACACCTTTATCTGCGCACCTTTTCAGTTTGGTTGGGGACAGTTCCCTAGGATGCTTGTGAGCTTCTCCCATAGAGAGAATCCTGATGAATTATCCTAATGAAGAATAGGACGAACCCTCCTCAAAACACTGACCATTTTGTGCACAATAAATAGGGTGAGTTTCTTTTGTGTTATATTGTTTGTGTTACTACTTCTTTTGCACTTTCTGAAACAATCCCATCATCAATAACACTCTAAAATGGCAGAGCAATGGCAACAGTTCCCATCAGACAAATTACAAAGTTACCTGTCCACAATTACACAAGGGAAATTGTGCTAGTGCAAGAAATGTAAATTATGAAAATACAATGCAGAAAACTCTTAATAGCCCATAAGAATTTAAGTGGGGTCATTATTACACAGTGTTTGTCCTCTTTACTGTGTTTGCACTATTACAACAGTGCTAGTGCAGAAACACACATGCTAAACCTAGATATACTCTACTAGACATAACGTATAGGCTCTTCACCTGGGTAAGGTGCCCTTTTAACAAATGCCATCAAACAGAGTGGGCCTAGCATGAAATCTTCTGTAACTCCCTAATATGTCAGGGGGGAAAATCAGGATTAAAAACTCACATTAAAGAGCAATTTATGCCTATCAAATGTTACTTAATTCAGTGGGGCAACAATGTACCCCTTTCGTAATTTAATAACTGGATATTAATCGTCACCAAGGAGTGGATTCTGAGGTAACTAATATCCTCTCAAATTATTTAAAGGGGAACATTATTCTTTATAAAACACAAGTGTTTTCTTTCTTTCTCATGTCTATAATGTTCCATTGTCTAAGCCTCTTGGTTTCACCTCATTACAAATCCCTTTAGTTTTGTTTTTTTGCTTTTCCCCATATAACAGATTTTCCCCCCACATGCCAGATATATCTCTCTCTCTTCCAGAACTCACAGACACCACTGCCAAATCTTTCTCTTAGATTTATTTCTATCTTTAGCCACATGCCAAATCACTTTGTAAGGTCCATTTTTGTTTTACCAAAGGCCATCTATCTCTTCTAACATCCCTAATCCATCTCTCTCACATCTCTACTCCATGCCAAA
>WMED01028663.1:0-10408 GCA_019650415.1 Pipa parva | reverse complement strand
CACAGAGATATCCACTGTGATAATGCCTTCCAGTGCTTTGATAAATAGGCAATACTATTGATATTGCTAAATCCAAAGCTAACCAAATTCGTTTTTATAGGGATAAGCAATTCGACTTTAGTAAATGTGCCCCATATTGTGAGATGTTTAAAACAATGAATAGTTTCAAACCATGAAGAATTCCTACTGTTGATAGGGTACTAATCTGTCTTAAGTAGTATGTGCCCCACCCCTTGAGGCTTATAAGAAAGAAGCAGCCTCATTAGAGGAGGTGCGTTGCTGGAACGCTGTTGGAGATGAGTTTAGTGATGGGCGATGTGGGCGACAATGCCCCTCAAATAGATTGCGCCCTGGGCAGTCACCCACATCACCCATCGGTAGAACCGACCCTGGTTGTAATAATGTTAAATTCATGAACTGTACAGATAACAGCCATGATGTCAAACAGACCTTAGCCAGTCCTATTGTTTACTATGGTGCTTTAGATAATCGATGTAAAACACAGTTTTTAAAGGAGTAATCTGGCGAAAAATAAAAAAACACCTTTATTTATCTTAATTGCTAACTTTTATTAGGTACAATTTATTATCAATATTTAAAAAAAAAAATTAAATTCTTACCTGTAAAGAAGTGCTGTATAGCACTTCCGTGTTGCAGACTCTATTTTCACACTCTGCCGGCAAATCTACGGCATTACAAATCCCCCAATCCCTTTAAAATGCACAGTCTTCTCCAGCCGTGCTGATAATGAAGCTCCACATCGGCGTTTCCTGTGTCACATGGCAGAGCGTGCACATGATCAATATGTCCTCCTTGGATGACGTGCACGCTCTCCAGGCGACTTCTAGGAAGTGCTGATGCGGGGCTTCACTAGGAGCGCAGTTGAAGAGGACTGCACTTCTTAGAGGGATCAGGTGATTTTGGACGCCGTAGAGTCACCAGCAGTGTGTGAAGATGGAGTCTGCAACACGGAAGTGCTATACAGCACGTCTTTACAGGTAAGAATTTTATTTTTTTTAAATATTGATAATAAATTGCATTTAATAAAAGTTAGTAATTAATATAGGTAAATAAAGGTGTTTTTTTTTTGGCCAGACGGTTTCTTTAAAAACTGTGTTTTATATATAAAAATTGATAAACTGCATTTAATAAAAGTTAGTAACATAAATAAATAAAGTTGTTTTTTTTTTTTGGCCAGACTATTCCTTTAAAGCTACATACGTAAATATTTTACTTTATAGATATAATATAGAAATGTTGGAAACACAGATTGAATATTTAGTAACTATTTATGCATTTGAGGCATTTTCATGTTTTGGTGTTAGTTTTATGTTAAGTTGAGCTAACCTTATATGTTCCTTTAAATATGATTGTTAAAAGTAAAGAAAAAAAAAATAAAGCTTATAGAAGGTAACCAGACTATCTGGAGCAGCAATCAGAAAAAAAATGTAAAAAAAAAAAAAAAAAAATTCTTCTCACCAACCTATTACAAATGAATGGATTGAGAAAGATCAAAAGCCCAAAGTATTTTTTCCCATAGGAAAAGAAATAAAACACTTTGATATAACAGCGCTTCTACTTATTGCTTTCCCAAACAGCTATGAAACACTTATGATAGCACTTGATACTCCATTCGATCAGAATACCTTAATGGTAGAGTAATACATGCATAAAATAGAGATTGCAAATAATGACAAATGGAAGAAGCATTAAAGATACCAGACTTAGTCAAGAGCAGAAAGCCACAATGTGCAAATTCTTCAAGTGCAAAAGGGTAGTCAATTAAAGTCAGATTTCATAGTCTTGACAATCACAATGAAAAAAAGAAAAGTTTACTTTAAATACTAAAGTATGTGACATCACTGGCTGCCTGCTGTATTGACTCCAAGGTCACAGGTCATGTGATTAATGAGAAACATGCCTTTGCTTGAAAAAGTATACTGGGGAAAAAAACAAAGCTAATGGACAGTTCATTTTCTCAGAAGAAGCAGGGTAAGGTTACCTTCATTGCCCAGCTCCACTTCTGCAAAATACATACAGTGAATGTTCTATACTCTCACAAAACAAAGCAATTGTATAAAAGTCAAAGCTGAACACACACAAGAAAAAAACACCCAGAGATACAATTACACATTGATTTGGCACAAGAAGGACAACTCCATCATGCAAGCATAACCAAAAAGCCAAACCTATTATCATGTATTGGCCTCTTACTAAACAGACTGAAATTCATTTTAGTCTGTCATTGATATAGGAATTATAAGGCAGTTTGTAATTGGTCTATAGTTCTTATTTAGGTAATTAGCTTGACTGAATTTTTTACCTCTCTTTATTTTCAGAACAACTCTTGTTTATATTGAAATGATATTTTGGTTGCTAGAATCTGTTCACCCAGCAACTAGGTGCTTAATTAAGCAGAGACTGAAAGGGAGACAGTATTAGGCCTAAAATAGTAAAATAAGTAATGAAGAATTGTAAATTTAAAAAAAAATGAAGCCTAAGTTTAATTGAATTGAATTTTGGTCAGTTTCCCTTGGCAAATGAAAAGATAAAGCAAAATAGAAGTATAAATAATTTAAAATCACAAAAAACCAAAAAAAAAAAACACAGTTATAATCTCTGTTACAATGACCAGTATTTGCTGCACACTAAAATCCCAGAGAGACCTTTTAATTTAGTAACCCAAAGAGAAAAAAATTCTAGGTCAATAAGGCAATCTTCATTAGTTTTATGGTGCAAACTAAATCAAGGAAACCTAGAAAGCATCTGGATTTTATTTACAGACATTTAATACCAAGGGGGGGTATATCTACCAAATAGAGAATTTGCTTCCAGTAGGGAAATCACCATGCTACACATCAGCCTGCCTATAGTGCAGTGAAGTCATTTGTGCAAGTTCAATATTTAACATATTGTCACTGCAGTAGTGCAAATTGTCCTAAAAGTCATTTCTGAGCATTGTCAGATTAATTCATCATAAATGGACATATTGATGTGGAGTGATGTCATCATCACATCTGTCTGTTTAAAGAAAACAATTCCAATATAACTATCATTTTCTACATTAATGACAACATACTGCCAATATGTATGAATTAGCATAAAAAATCATTGTGATTGTAAGCTCTACAGGGTAGGGAATTCTATCCTCTTGTTTTAATCACTGTCTTGGTTTCAGTGACATTTCTTTAGGATTTTATCTTTGCAATTTATTTCACTTGTTCTATGTTAAGCCCTTTCCCATGTCTGTATTATAACTGTATTGTTTAATTGTACACTGCAGTTTAACCTAGTGGCACTTTATAAATAAAAATATACATATATACATAAAGGACAATGTCATCATTTTGTTAAGTTTTGGTCACTAGTATTGAAGAACAGTCATATGAATTACAAGAACTGTTTTTACACGTTACATTCAGTTTAAAGCATGTTGGCACATATGGCTGTTAAACTGCAAATTCACACATTAAGTGCACTGTTGTAACGATCTTTGCAAAGTTGGCAAATTGTTAAATTGTGCCAAACTCATGCATATATGGGATAATTCCCACTGAAATGAATATGCCTGTGAGAACAGAGGAAGTACTGACACTGCACAGCACTGCACAGCACTGCACAGCACTGCACACAGAGAAAGCAAAGGAAATGATAAAGGTTAATATTCATCAAGGGGACTATAGTGTTCGCAGCAGTTGCTGCTGTGTCAGGGTCTGTACCTTCAGGGGGCACCCAGCTACTCTGCCGCATCTGACTTTTTTTTACAGTTTCCGCTGCTCTGCTGCTGTTAAATAAACATTTCTTCTTTCCTAAATATTACTGTTTTCAAATATTTACAAATTTGGAGAGTATTTTTATTTCATATTTTAGATTAAATAAATAGAATGCAACTACATTAAGCCTGATAATGTATCAATTGGAAATGTTTCATCACATGCCCCATTTTTACCTTTTTAGATTTACTTAATTATGTTGATTTCTGATGCTTCTCTCCCCTTAGTATTCTTATTAAAATTGCTATTTGCATTGCATGGCAGTTATCCCTATGCAGTACTGTCATCTTTGAAGTTGACTATTGGTTTGTGTTGTCAATGTCTCCGCTGGTTGCAGCCAGAGTAGGCTTACTGGAGAAGTTCATGAATATGTATTCCACTGGAAACAATAGGACTAGGCAGGGTCTGTTTATTGAACGGATAAATGATGGATGCAAACACAAGGAAGAAAAAAAATGAAGCTCAAGATACTACAAATCAGAAATTCAAAGATAACATTTTTACCATTACTATGCAGGAATAACTGCCATGCCAGTCCAATGTGATTCATCCTTTTTTCTGGTGTGACTACTTTAAAGAAGAACTATTGTATCCTAGCATACTTACCTGATCAATCTAGCAGCAGTACACTAAAGGGGGGAATTCACCAAAGTGCGAAGTGAGGTGCATATCCTTCGCCTCACTTCACACTGACTGTTATGTGCTCGCTGATGTCCTACACACGGACATCAGCGAACACTTTAAAGGGATTCCAGTCTCAGCAAGGCAACTTGAGTGGTCTCGCCGAGACTGGAATCCCTTTAAAGCATTCTCTGATGTCCGCGTGCAGGACATCAGCGAGCGCATAACAGTCTGTGTGAAGTGAGGCAAAGGATCCGCACCTCACTTTGCACTTTGGTGAATTGTGATCAGTATCCTTCTGATGATCCACAGCCCAGGACCATCAGAGGAAAACACTGCAGCACCAGGTTACTTTTATTTTATTCTTTTATTGCCACACCAGGTCACTTCCTGGTTATGTTTGTGACGTTAATCCTCACATAGACCCGTCCCCTCCCAAAGATTGCCGAACCTAACCAACTGCACATGGGCAGATCTTTTTTTCCCATCTGTACATATGCAATTGGTTAATTTTGTCAAAATTCAGTTGGGGCAGGTAGTATGTAACTTTCAATGTCACCTACATAACCAGGAAGTAACCTAGTATATTCATTCATCTGATGATCCTAGGCTGTGGATCGTCAGATGGATACTGACCTAGCAGTAGTACACTTAGGATACTATAGTTCTCCTTTAAGTCAAATGAGAAGTTTGAGTGTCTACCTATGAGCAAGATGGAACACTCCACCCATGCTTTAGAGTAGCATGGACTGCAAATAGCACTTTTCACCAACAGATGGTGATATTATCTCCCTGATGTAGCTCAGTAGTCTATAGCACCTATTCAATTCACTGTACAGTTTCTGTTGGTTGAAAACTGATATTGCAGTCCAAAAAGCAGAAAAGAAAACTTGATGATGTAATACTCAGATTTAGCAGAGGTGGGAGTAAAAATGACTGGTATAAGGGGCACAAACTGTGATGAAAAGTTATCTATTTAGAGAAATGGTATAAGATGCACTACTCAGATTTAGCAGAGGTAGGAGTAAAAAGGATTGCTATAAAGAAATTGCAGGAAAAACTAATTTCCTATTCTAATACTGATATTTGCAACATAATATATAAATGCAATTATACATACATACATGCATAATAATTCAGAATAAACGAGGGTGTTTGGATCCCCCGTATGTCCCATATAAATAAAGCTTTGTAAATACCCCCTTAAACAATGTCTCACCTTCCTGTGCTTCCATTCTTTCAGTCAGATTAGAACAGTTTTGAGCTATTTTAACACATATTTTAAAACCATGATTGATGTGTCAGTTTGGCCTCTAAATGTTTTCTCATGAGTTTTACAGATAGGGATCATAAGGTATGCCCATCACAGTAAAGCAGCTGTAACTACTGATGACAGAAGGGCAGTATGGGCTAGTCGTAACTCACCCAAAAGACAGTAAACTGAGGACCCAAAACCTGTTATGTTGCCAAGACTGAACATTCTAATTAATTCTATTGCTTGTTTTGTTGTTTTATGTTTGACCCACACTGAGTCTGTTTTATTGCTGTTTATTATTAGCTGTCTTGTTTAATTGTTGACCACAGTCAGGGGGGTTATGTGTGTTATTATATATGCAGAGTTATGTCACAGACAACCAGAACATTGCAAAAAGTAAGCCCACATCTATCTGTAAATGGGGGATAAGAAAAAGTAAGTCAAAAGGCAGGCTTGACTTTTCCAGAAAGGTTAACTGGGAGAACATGATATGTACTTGTTTCTGAGGAGCAGAAGCCATGTTCAGTTTTCTTTCACAGCAGTGATCTTCAGCTAGCCTTATAGCAGTTCAGTTGTGGTCAAACTCCCAATGTCCCATATACACAAGGACTGCCTAAGTATACTGACAGTTGTAGAAGCTGGAGAGGCAGATGTTTCAAGTTCCTAGATCACAGGAGTGAAGTTAAACTTCACCACAGGAATGTCAATGACTTGTGCATCGGCAGTTACTAACTAGCTTAAGTACAGTATCTGATGCAGTATCCACTAAAGGGTTGCTTCCTCACCACACATTAGCCCGAGTTAACACTGGATAAGGTTACAGTGGAGGTTAACAGTGTTTGGCAACAAGCGCCAAAATTTCCTTTTGGTAGTGGACTAGTGACCCTGCATTGAATGACTAGCAGCAGAGTTTCATCACACATGGATAATGTGTTTGACGTATAAGCTATATTGGCAGTGTGCTTTAGTACAGTTCATATTCCTAAAAATAAGCCACATTTATGTCATTCCTACTACATCCAACTCAGCAACATGTTTGCAGGCAGGAGGTACTTCATTTGCAAACAATAGATGTTTGTGAATGGCTTACTGGAAGGACAAAGCATAGATTTCTAGAGTTGTTTTTTTCTATAAAGCAGAATAAATGCTTCCCAAATCTGCTACAGTATTGTATGGTTTTCAGGTCATTGTAAAAATCAAGGACACAATGCAAATAGCAAAGACTGCCATAATTAATAAGAAATCAGTGGAACTCCACTAATTGTGTTTTCTGTGCCCAGTGGTTCAGATTTTCTGCCAGCTGAACTGAAAGTCAGTAACAAAACAGCCGTAGAGTTCCTAAGAAACTCATCAGCTAAGCAGATTTAGGGATGCTGGAAGCAATAGCAATAAACAATACCAGTGTCAAAGGTCACCTAGACCTGTTCTGTAATATACCCAGAACTGCCTGAGGGGGAAGCATCCTTGCTTATACAACTTAAGGCTTTGGAGAAAAAGGGTTAATATAGAAGAAGAAAACTTTATATTACTAGTGTTATATGGGAAATAACTTTTCTTAGCAGAAAATGCTGTAGATTAACTGTTAATAGCAAGATAGCTCTTTGTATCTATAAGGAATTAACAACACCCCATAATCAAACTCTCCTTAGGGCAAATAAATAAGAATGCTGGCACTAGTAAACAAGTTAGTTAATGTGCAATACATGGAAAGCAAAATAAAGATCTCTTTAAACCACATTACATTTTTTCCATCAAGAAAATTGTTACTCTCGCTCCTTGATATTGCTTAATTGGATCAAAGTTGTAGGTCAGATGCAATATATTAAATCTTTATTGGCATTATAATGGAAAAAAAGCAAGTATTCTTGGATTTGCATGTAAAACTCCAATTATTCCTCTGAAAATTGCCAAGCTAGCAATGCTATGAACTTTTAATATTTGCAGAGTATGAATTTTTAGTTATTGCAGTTCCACTGCAGACACCAGAGAGAAGGTTCTGAGTGAATTAGGCACAAGTAATTCATCTGAATAGCAGACAAATATAGCAAACAAGAATGTCTGTGTAAGCGGAGATGGGATTTTCGACGGGGCCTAGACCTTATTATCTGACTCAGCCTCTATACATATGGACTCCCGTTAGACAAGGACAGCATTATTCATTTGGCTCCAAATAGATAGATATTGAACCCATTATCAAGACTGCATGCTGAAAGGGTTTCTTTTATAAGCTAATACTATGAAGCATTGTATTATATATATATATATATATATATATATATATATATATATATATATATATATATATATATATATATATTAAGATAGAGTGATAGAATGGTCATGTTAGTCCACAGATGAAAAAAAATGAGAATTGCAAAACTTGGTGATGACTTTTTTTTATCAGACTAACATTCATATTAAATAGACTATTATGAGATCTGTGCTCCCTTTATCAAGTCGCAAACGATATAGATATAGATATAGATATAGATATAGATAGAGAGAGAGTATAGCCCATGCACACAAGGACTTTATATAAAGAAATACATTTTAATATACAGTAAATTACATAACAAAAATAGCCCCAACTGACGTTTTGGCCCTCAAACAGGGCTTTTATCAAGACAAACCCAGAGAAACACAGGTTTAAATATAGCACATATTTCCCATAATGCTCCACCAACAGACATGATTAATAAAATTAACCCCATCAGTTTTATATATATATATATATATATATACATACATATATATATATATATATATATATATATATATATATACATACATATATATATATATATATATATACACACATATATATATATATATATATATATATATATATATATATATATATATATATATATATATATATACACACACACACACATACATACATGCATGAAATAGTAAAAACTGCAAATATATATATACTGTAAGTACCTGGGAATCTTTACAGAGAGCCAAATAACATGAATATATCAAATACAAAGCCAGTGTCTTTAAGAAACAACATAGTACAAACTCACGGGGTTATTCACTAAAGTGTTGTGTATAGGTGCGAATTTGCCAAATAAAGACAGTCACAATAGGCTGCTATTGTCAGAGTCGCGTCTTTATAATGAGAATATTGTCGGAGTCACCACATTATGGCAAAATTGTTGCAATGTTAACTTTAAAAAATTGTTGCGACTTTACAATGGGGAAATTGTAGCGGATTTACAATGGGAATCCGCTGTTTGCGAATTTGACAGTCGAATTCGCAACTTAGTGAATAACCCCCTCAGTTGCAAATTTCAATATATAGATGTTGTGATTATCAGCCAGAAACATGTATATTGTAAATGGGACAGTGCCAGTAATGTTCTATATATTAGCTTAGGAACCGCATCCTTATCTTATAGAAATACAGTAAAGGGACACATTTTGTTAAGACCACGTGAGGTCATTTATATCTAAAGTTTTCCAGTATACATGTGTCCCATTTCCAATATTAATTTTTTGTTTATTTAATTTTTCCCTGCACCAAGGCATTATCTAATCCAACACTGGATGGAGTATGGTTTGATAGACTGAATTTATATACAATATATATACAAATTACAGTTATTTGTATTACTATATTACAGTTAAAATTATTATTTTTATTTTTTAGCACCAGATAGGCAACTGTGTATGTGAAATACATAAAACCTAAAATGCACAGTTATAAAATGATTTCTGTATATATAATGGGCGGCATATGGTTTATGTATGCAACAGAAACACTAACATATGGTGTTTGGTGAGGCTAGTGTTACATCCCCTACCTGCCTGTGTATTCTGCTGCCTCCTTCTCTTGTTAGAAGCACATTGGGAGTAGAACAGTCTCCTGATGTGTTTCTTTTTACAGTCCCTTCTGAGTAAAATGAAGGATGGTGGCACCAGCTGCATTATGGCATTGCATTTGGGCACACATCATGACACTATACACTGGTGTTGTTTTGCACACCCCTAGTGTAAAAGGGCTGCTGCCATCTTTATAAGATGGAGAACAGTTTCACAGAGCTCATAAGCCTTCTATCAGTACCAGGAAGTCCCTTTTAATGCTAGTAAGAAGGCCAGCAGGCCCATTCTATTTAAATGTGCAGAGTCTGTTAAATACAGCCAGCCCCCTGCTACGCAAGGGATTCTAGGGCCTGAGTTTGCTGTGTATGAGGGAGGGGAAGACACCACCTCCTAGAGACCACAAGAACCACAATGTTGCATGTCTGGGGGTTATTGAGTTGTAATAGAGTTACCAAAGGAATAACTAATAGGCATCAATCAAAAATTGTATTTACTTCACACAAAGAAACGAAAAACAAATTTATACAAAATGTTAATGGCATGGTTAATGAGTCATGTAAATTTAAAGACCTATAAAAACATATTTATCATTATTATTAACTTTTTACTGTGGCAGAGTTGTTTCTGCACATATCTCTGGTGTAATGGAAATATTCGCTGATTTACTAGGCACAGTATATCATACCTACAAAACACTGAGTACACGGTATGCTATTTCTTCAGAAACCATTTCATGGAAAAACTCATCTAATCAATTTCAGAACCGATTACAATATTAAACAGATTTTTTAAAAATCTAATTCATTCATTCGTACATTTCAGAGAATTTATTTAGACAAATTCTTTTAACAAAAAAATGAACAGCACAAACAAGTGATGAACCAAAACAAATAAATAAATGAATAGATAAAGTCTTAACAATTGCTTG
>WMED01028662.1:0-10408 GCA_019650415.1 Pipa parva | reverse complement strand
GGGCGCCCAAGGGGTGGTTCGCCCAGGGCGCAAATCTAGCCAGGACCGGCCCTGTCAACCCCCCAATTCGCCAGTCTGAAGTGGTGAAGTAAAATGGGTGAATTTGGAGAAGTTCACCCAGTCACATTCACACCTTTGCACCACTCTGCTTCTTAGTCAATAGTAGAAGTACCTGTGACCGCGCATGCAAAATGATGCAAACAGCTCTGTAAGTTGGCGACTCTCATAATTGCCCAAATTGGTGGCACATTTGCCACTTTCCAGACATTGGTCAATAAGTGAACATGGGGAAATGGAGAATAGACGAGTATTCACACCTCTATTTGACTATTCACACTATTCAATGAGGCTCTTAGTTGGACATATGAACCACTGTTTGATATTTACCATATGTGTACATACAACATGACATTGCAGAGAATTCTGGGTAAAATTGCAGATCTCTAAAAATAAACCTGTCCGCCATTTTGTCAGCGATATCCAACCTCTTCTACGCTTGTGGCAAAGAAAACAGGAATTTAAATGGGTCATTAGAATCCGTGCAGTACAACAGCAGTCGGGTCTGAGCGATTACTGTAATTACAGCATTTTCCCCGGAAATGAATACTTACTGCAATCCTATAAATGTCATGTGGGACTAATAATGACACTTTCCAGCATCTTTCTATTTTATGTTTCACTACTGGATTTATTATATCAGCCATGGATTCATATAATAGCTATTGTCACTTTGACTAACCCACCTGAATAGAAATGATGATTAAACAATATGAATCAAATTCATCACTCTTTAGAATAATAGACTTGCTGAACTTATCACCTGAAGTGTCAGGCTACACCACGGCTTTTATTGCTACTTTACTATATCAGTCCACTCTGCCGGACCTGTCCTACACGGATGCCTTCGTCTGGCATATAAACTACTTATTTCCTATTTTAACTTTTTTATTTGACCACTTAAACTATATCAAATAAAAATAAGATTAAACAATCATATTTTCTAACATTTTCTTCACAATGCTGCTATCTATCCCGCTTTTTCCTTCCATACTCTGACATCATTTTCTAGGGAAATAAAAAAAAAAAAACTTTGTTGAATCTTTATACATTTACCTACATCAAAATCAAATTGCACGCGGACATCAGCGAACGCGTAACACTCTCTGCGTTCTGATGCGAAGGATCGGAGGGTAAGTTCGCTATTTGCTGAATTACCCCCCCCCCCCCATATCTGAGAGGAAAATTTCATTGCTCCAGCAGATAGAAGTATAAATATCTCTAATCATTTCAAGATGCACCATGTTCAAGACATACCGTATCTTTTAACACTTGATAAATAGAATGAAGGAACCATGGGAGGTGATGGGAGGAAAGGGATTAGAAGAGTTGTGTCAGCAACATGAAAGGATGAGATCGATCTGTCGGTTTTTATCTGCTGTCAAAGTCCATAATGCCTTTTCAATTAATAAGATTTCACAACTTGCAGGAATATGCAAGCGACTTACCATTAACTTTATAACGGAGTGAAAGGTTGGTGCTACAGGGCTCTCTATAACTGCACATGGATTAAGACAGCTACTCTCCCTAACTTACTTCCCCTTATTCAGTAAACTCTGCGATGTGGTGAATTTAATGATGTTTGCGCAATAGATGGCTACTGACGTGGTCACAACTTTACTATGAGAATATTGTTGTGGTTGCGAATTCTCTATGGGAATCCGCTGTTTAGTCAATAAGGAGTAAATAGCCAGGGCGTAGCCACCCAAAGTGATATGAAGTCACTCCGACAGTTGAAATCTCTCTTTAGTCAATAAGCCCCTAAATCACCTAGTCGGTTATGTATATTCACTAAACAGAGTACTATCACAGCAAAGGTCATTTAAATCCTACCCCTTGTAGGCATTTGGGATGTTATTCACTAAGGTGCGAATTCGACTGTCGAATTCGCAAACAGCGGATTTCCATAGTAAATCCACTACAATTTCCCCATTGTAAAGTCGCGACAATTTTTAATGTTAAAGATTGAGACAATTTTCTCATAATAAAGTCACAACTGCGACAATATTTTCATTATAAAGACGCGACTGTGACAGTAGCAGCTTATTGTGACTGTCTTTATCTGGCGAATTTGCACCTATACGCAACAATTCGGACTTTAGTGAATAACCCCCCTTTGGTGTCCACATTCTCTAAGCCTTTCAAGTGAATAGTACTAGAAACCCTGCCACAATCCCCCCAATCTGTCACTTTCATTAGTTCAAATTAGCTATGAATATGATATTGAATAGACTGCGCTAGAATTTGCAGCATCGCTGAAAATAATGATCTGTGTGTAGTCAAATTGCTGTGAACGCCAACATCTAGGATTCACGCTTTTCATAAATTTGTCCCGTTAACGACTCACATTAAATGGAATGTCCATTTGTAAATAGACCGAGAATGTTTAACGTGAAAATGTGATAAAATCAAGTATTCAGGACTGTGTTAAATCTTCATGACAAAATATATATATATATATTTAGAAATCCTGAATGCGATTTCAACAAACAGAGCAATGAAATGATAATGATTGACTATACATATGTGCCTGAATGTAAAAATCACAATAATTAGCCACAGCTGCATAAATAATTACACTCCAATCCAAACTAGAAAAAGGATATTCCTGCGGAATATGACTGCAATGTTAATTCCGGATCTGTGTTAAGTTCCAATGCTTGATGCGCATTTCCCATTTCCTTGAGCGACTGTCAAAGTTCGACCTCTGATCCAGAATATATTGATATGGAATAAACTGAGAAAAGATTGCCATCTCATGTGGATTATCCTTAGGTTATTCTACTGGCAATCACTGATTCATAATGTTTGGTCTCCATGAAAACATTTTCACCCTGGATCTGTTTGGGGATTTAAAGCATCCTGAGATGACTTACTATATATAACCGTAGAACGCAAGATTTGTATCCCAGTCTTTACTACTGTGATATAGTGTTAGGGAGTTATTGACTAAAGTGAGAATTCAACTGTCAAAGTGAATTCTCACCACTTCAGGTGACTACGCCCTGATTCTTTACTCCGCATTCACTAAACAGAAGATTACCAAAGTAAATCTGTGTGACAATATTCACATAATGAAGTCATGACCGCAACAGTAGCCATCTATTGGCTAGCGTGTTCCCGTCGTTAGTAGCACTTTAGTTAATATCCCTCCAAAGTGTCTATCTTGGTAATTATCAACTATTTTGCTAAAAATAAATAAATAAATAAATAAAAACTGTATTTTGAACGATCACAGTCATGAATAATCATTAGGCAGCTGTTTAATAAATAATTTTGTGTTGACTTATTTTCAGATGTTTATAGTGACGCAGTTTACAGAAGCCCTGACTTATTTGACTGATTTACCCTGTAGCCGATCAGTTAGCAATTTTACTGACACAACTGAGAATTCCAAAAAATAAATAATAATAAAAAAACACTCAGTTTATTGCAAGTGGGGATACTCAGCAGAGCGCTACTAGCCAATTTCAATCCACTGATGATTTTTAGACTTTTAGTTACAGACTTCATGTGCAGCCAGGATGGAATATGTGTAGGGAACCGGCTCAAGTAATATTATGAAACCTCAGCAAAGAACTGAACCACAAATTGTTTGCTTTCAAATAAACAGTTGGATAAAAGTAAAAGACAATCTGCTAGTTACCCTTTAATAATACTGAACATCCAGAAGTCTGAACGAGCCTGGAATAATATCTTATTTCCCTATTTTGTTCATTTCCTCATCCTAGGTTTGCCCATTTTCTTTTGTAGGGTATTACTTATTGTAGTCTACAAAGGTGGTATGATTTAAAGGAACTAGCTACGGCTCCATCTCTTTCACACATCTTCAGATATTTTCATGACGCCCATATTTATCGTTGGTAAGTTTGGGGTGCTGTTTGGGGTACTAGTAGGAGTACCCCTTCCATCACCTGGTACATTTCCATTTCACCTAAAACTGAATAGGTTTGTTTTTTTTGCAGTTCCACATTTCCACTCTGATCTTGGTAAATTACCCTTTTAAACTCTTCTGTTGTTTAGATAAATAAGTAACCTATTAAATATAGTACAATTTCCCCATGAAAAAGGTGTTATTTCCATTATTAAAATGTAGAAGCTTTGTGAAGTTTGCTGAATGCTGTTTAACATAGACAAATTCATCAAATCCAGTGACCAGCAGGGGGGTACAGTGGGTACTTCTCATTGAACTAGGGGGAGTCCAGCTAGACAGTAATATTTAGGCTTCTAAGTACTTTCCAATGGAGTTGATGGCCTACTGTGCATTGAGCAGTATAATTCATCAAATGCCTAGTTATGCTATTGAGTCCAGCACTTAATAAACCCTGTCTTTTTCAAAGTGTTCCCATTTACTCCACCCGTATCATGGTATAAATATATCTGCTGTACCCAGTGATATTGGTAACAGAGATGAAGGCAACCATTTTAATTTAATTAAATTGCATTTTTTTTAAAATAAACCTTTGGTTTCAATACATTTGAATGTTTATGAATATGTTTTCGGGGGGTTGGAAATTTGTTAATGGTGGAATATTTTCATGGAGAAGGACATTGCCAGTGTCCAGATGGTCTGACCATGACCTGAACTTTGTGATATTTTTGGGGAAAGAGAAGAAACTAGATAAGATACCAATGACTACATGTGTGTCTACAGAAATATGTAAAAATGTCTCAGTAGCAGCTCATCAGATTATTCATTGTGTATGTATTGTCTGTATAGAAATACAGCTGCAATCTAATTCTTCTTCTTTTTTTTTGTACTAATCAGATATCTTGGGATAACACGTCCTTTAACTTATCCTGCAAGACAGAATGGAAAACTAATGGCTAAAATGGTGTTTATTGTCTGGCTCCTTTCAGCCTCAATAACTCTTCCGCCATTGTTCGGATGGGCAAAAAATGTAACAGTCGAAAGAGTCTGTCTCATAAGTCAAGACTTTGGATACACGGTCTACTCAACGGCGGTCGCTTTCTACATTCCGATGACGGTCATGCTCATCATGTACCAGAGGATTTTTGTGGCTGCCAAAATCAGCGCAGAGAAGCACAAATTTGTAAATATTCCCAGGCTTTATGAACAAGAAGGCATATACTGTTTAGAAGAGAGGCTCCCTCCTAAAAAGAATTCCAAAAAAAACAAAGCAGTTGAAGAGTTTGCCACCTTGTCCAAGCTTATTCGACAAGATCGAAAGAACATCTCCATCTTTAAACGAGAACAGAAAGCGGCGAGGACTCTAGGAATTATAGTTGGGGGCTTCACCTTTTGCTGGCTTCCTTTTTTCTTGTTGTCGACTGCTCGACCTTTCATTTGCGGTATAATGTGTAGCTGCATGCCACTTCGGCTAGAGAGGACACTATTATGGCTTGGCTACACCAACTCTCTCATCAACCCTTTGATCTATGCCTTCTTCAACAGGGATCTGAGGACTACTTTCTGGAACCTTTTGAGATGCAAGTACACAAACATAAACAGAAGACTTTCAGCAGCAAGTATGCATGAAGCATTAAAGGTTACAGAGAGACATGAAGGGATTCTGTAACACCCCCTACATACACATTGACTTCTGGTTAGTGACTTGGAAAATTTGAAGAATAATTGTTGGCTCTTGAGATGAAACGATGCCTCCAATTGACCTTGTGTTCAGTGCCTACGAAAGGGACGAGTTACTTTAAAGTCTATATGTAAATTGATGTTTTTGTTATTATTTTTTTTAATGTAAAATAATTTATTACAAGTACTACTGAAATGTGAAAAGTTCCACATCAGAAAGCAATTCATCACATACTTGAATGACATTTTATTTTTTAGTTCTAGGCGATCCTGAAATTAAGGTGCATATTTATAAAAGATCAAAATAGGCATAACAAGGTAAATTTCAAACTACAACTGAAGAAAAACTTTGGTTGCATCCTTTTCACCTTGTCTAGATTATCACACAACTTATTACCACAACTTTGCAGTTTTGATTTAGGATAATTAATCATTAAAACCTTTTTCTTTTTTTTTTTTTTTATTGATTTCAATGCAAACTTTTTTGAACTCCCAATCCGGATTAAACCAATTTTTTTCTAAGGGGAAGACAAGGAAACAGAAGGTGGTGGCAAAATTTCCCTTGAACTCATCTGTTTAATCCACATTTTTGTGCTGCATTTTTTTTTGTAAATAATTGAAAATAAAAATTGCTAAAACAAATAGAAAAAAAGAGGAGGCAAGTTGACCTTTAGTAAATATGCCTCTTAAATATTGAAACAAAATGGTTGCCTGCACATGAACTCAGTATTTGAAGCAGTTTCAGTTAATGAATGTACATGCTATTTTGTTCTTGGTTGCTATAGTTTACAGAGAAGCCAATATCAACAGTAATATTCACCGAAATATATCAGCGATGTCTTCACTAAACTGTTTTTTGAATTTTTGGGCCAATTATTTCACGTGTGCTTATATTTCTAAGCTGTTATTAATTTAGAATGAATAATAAATGCCAACTGCTTACTGCAGAGGCATCAAATAATTAGACTGACATTTTGTAGCAAAAGGAACACGAAATTGTAAAAAAAAAAAAAAAAAAGTCTATATTTTATAATATTCTGCTGGGCCTAAAGAGCAATGTAAATAGTGATAGAGTTAAAAAAAAAATGTTTACAGAGTTTGTAAGGGAAACAGAAGACATGAATTCAACCTTTTATCCAGCAGTGTTGATCCAGAGAAAGACAAAAAAATGCCACGAGGGGCGTTATCCAGGATATTACACAGCTGCAGCAAGCATAGAACACAAGCAAAGATACGCTATGTACATATATGAGCTTCAGATCTTTGTCATTTAAATAGCTGTGTTGTGCAACTTGAAATAAAAGTTATTATTACCAAGTCGTAGGCTTTAAGCATTGGATTCTTCAGAATTCCATTAAACCCACTGCACAAGATTCCATATTGTATAATTACCAGCTGGCTGGTCCATACCCATCACACCTGGTCATCTAACAAAACAATTGATGAAGCCACCAAAGAACCATTGTTTGAGGGAAAACCAAGCTTGACAACACTCCTATTTAGAAGTGCCTTCAGTCCTCTCTTTATTCAGTGGTATTTTTCTAAAGCCATAATGTTAATATATCTATATACGGAAGTCCCTGAAATGTTGCACGTGCCTTAGGCCCTACATTTTGTTTAGCTAATCTTAGTAGATCCTGTAGACGGATCACACCATTGTTTTCATCCCATTGGTGTTTAGTTGTACCAAAGTCAACATTTTTCCGCTACAGTTGTTTACCGTTCCAGACCTAAATTAAAACATTATTTCACAATTTGATAGTTTCCCATTCATCACAATAGAATACAAAAACTCTGCAGCACCCGTAAGATCTGAACACCAAAGACATGTTACATCACTCCAAATCTGAATGTAGGATCTCCTGTATGGATTGGGGTAAGTTATGCACACGTTAATTTCCCTCTAGCAGCCACAATTAAAGGGGAAATATAGCCAAATTACATCTTTACATATGCAGTACTAGTAGTTGTTTCATGTGAATTTGAATGATTGAGTAGGCAGCACTGATTAACTCCTGCACCAGGAAATGTGGGTGTGTTTTGTACTGGCCAGTTTTCCATGAAAAGGTACCCTCCCCCCAGACATTTTTGCCCTACTTACTACTTAGCACATGTGCACAAGTCAGCTTTCCCTCTGTAATCTCCTGCATTCCAACTTAATTTATGCAGCAAAAAGGTCAGCCCACTGCTTAACCAATAGCAGTCAGGCAGCTTTTTCTTCTCATGTTGCCTGACTTGCAGAACAGAAAAAGGAGGGGGATGAAAATGTCAGCTCTCTGGAAAACTAATTAAGGGAAACAAACTGCAAGTATTATTTCTTCCCTAAACATTTCTTTAACTATTTGTGCCAGCAATTGGCTTAGTATAAAGGAGTTTTATATGTAGGTGTGCAGTTATGTCAGCACTATAGTGTCCCTATAACAGTTCATTTAAAGGGCTTCAGGCATTCTTTGAACAGCTTATGAAGCAGAAGAGCCATTATAACTATATATACTATTACTTGTTATTAATCTGTCTCCCAGCTTTGGTACAGAGAGTTATTAGATGCTATTTCCATCAGGGATTCCTGGAATTATGTGCCACTGCTTCCAGTATGCCCATCTTACAGGACCCTCCATTGAGATATTTCTTTTCCAGACCACTGGAGTGCCTAGACTAGTCTAAAGCCTATTAGACCAAACCTGAATCTATTGCTTTTTTCTCTTTAAATTAACTTTCCACTAAAGCCAGGACTAACCTATTATCCTACGAATAAGTCTATTCCAGTGTGGGCTCCTTTATTGAAAGATGACCTGCCGGTGACTGCGGCATTAGCACCACTTTTTTCTCACATACCAGGAGACCTCCATAAACATGTGATCCCTGTGTTACTAAACCAGGAAACTGGGGCAGATTGGGAGGATCCTCCAGAGGGCGCCAGCATTGGTGGGACTAGAATTTTACCCAAAAGCATCATAGGGTCAGGAATTAACAGGATGCTAAGTAGTTTTCATTGATTTATAACTTCTATATCATTCTGGTGTGTGTAATAACTTACTAACGTTTGTGAATAGTTAGAGGACCAGCTTCTCTGGTGGGCCCATGGTGCCTCAGTCGGACTCTGGGGGGTGCCTGAATATACTGTACCAGCTAGCAGTGGAACATTTTAACTGGTTGCAGTTGTATATCTTTTAAATCCTTTCTTACCATGTAGGTGTGTCACAATTAACCTGCATGCAAATTGGTGTATTAAATGAGGAAGACCAGCCTCTAGCCAAAACTGTTCTTAGGACTGGATCAAGCTACATTAAAACTACAGAGGTCCACCCCAACACTGTCCATATGTAGCCATCAAAACTCTGGTACTTGGGGTGGGTGTTGCTGGTACAGCACTGGAAGGTGGGGGTTCTGTGAAGATTCTGCACCAGGGCCAACACAACCCAGGTAAACTACAGCCTACTGTATATCCAATAACCAAACATCCATAAAACCAAGACCAGAATTTAGCCAATCACAGCACTAGAACATGACCACAGCAGTTCACATTTTACTGCAGTCATCACAATAACTGTATATTTATTTATAGAAAAAGAAATATGGAAAAGATTCAGGCTTATTAATAAAATGTATTGCCACTGAAAGCATGGGTTAAAGGGCACAGCACTGTATGTGTGCCAGTGTCAGGTACGCCCTGCTGCAAGTGAGATTTTTCTTGTGTTCTTGCTACGCCGGATACATCTCAGGGCTTGAATTATTGTAAATCCCGGACATTTCTACTGACGCTCTTATCAAACACCCCTGGGTCACTACTGAAATCATTTGATTTGTTTCCAGAAAAAAAAAACACGTTTTACTCTTTATCTGGTAAAAGAAAAAGTCTTTGTGATGGAGAATTTGCTTTGGTATTTATCTGTCACAGATTGTCATGATACAAATGGATTCTTGTTATCGTAAAAGAGCACATTCCTCCATCAACTCCGGGAGTTTTCAACTGGGCAGCCATCAAAGGACAAGTAACAGCAGAAAATAAAACTGCTAATTGGTTTGGCATGGCAAATATGTCATCTTAGAAGCTGAATTCCATGATTTTCATTGGTATGAGTTGTCTTTCCTTTCCTCTGTTGGGTGCAACCATGTTGTGCTTTCGGGGGCACTTGATGAATATTGTATGTATTATTAATATTCCATAGGTAATAATAGGACTAAGAAACAATTACATTAAATATTAGATATATAAAATAGGGTATTTTCTGGAATTATTGTTCATATATTAGAGAATCAAGTACCAATAGGTTTAGCCATCATCAGGCTGACCCCAGTGGGCCTCAGACCCCTGATTGTGTCCACCAGGCAGTGGCGAGCCACTATGCCACAGTAAAACACTGTCATACTTTTAATCTTTAAACATTAACTGTAAGGGACGCAAGTAAAAAATGACCCATCCTCATCATGGCCACTCATATTACATTTCTCAAAGATTCTTGTTCTGACAAATTACAGTAGCTTCAGTAGGAGGAGAAACCAAGAATTACTACTGATACTAATATTACTTCCCACTGACCAATTAATAGGGGTGTTTGTCAAGATGCAATAATGGAGTCCTAACATTATTGTTGCTTATTCCATGCTAAACAAAACTGCTTTTATAAGGATAAGAAGAAGTAACTTGGATCACTGCAAGGTTCCACCACCAACATCAAAAGCGATTCTTTATTGTAAGGGCAGTGATGGTTTCACCCCCAGCACAGGAAGGGATTCTTCACTGTAAGGGCAGTCATGGTTTCACTCCCAGCACAGGAAGGGATTCTTTACTGTAAGGAC
>WMED01028661.1:0-10409 GCA_019650415.1 Pipa parva | reverse complement strand
AATGTCCAGTTGAAGCTGTCATTCATTCTTTTTTATGTTTAAGCATTGATGCCATGAACATTCCAGCAGTGTAAGATCTCCCAACACTGCTGAAAGCTACGCTGTAATCAGTAGCGGCAGTTTCTTTATAGCACAGGACTTATTAGGGAGATCTATTATGTATAGATCCACAAAGTAGCAGTAAGTATTTTGGAATGTCTTGCTGGATGATCCACCTATGTGGATCTCTATATTAGAACAGGATTGGAATCATTTTAGACAGATAAATCTAAATTACATTTAGCTACCCACTTATTAAATGCTTATAATAAATGTCAGTCATAGAAAGGTTTCACCTCAAATTTTCTTGAAGGTGAGTTATGTCAGATTAAATTATTTTATTTAATAGTTTAATCCCTTTTAGATTACAGCTAGGTGCCAAGGTCCTTTCCATTATATGCCCAGTATATGTATAGTATATATAGTATATGCTCCCACAAGCCCTTGACATTTCTGTAATGTAATTCTCTTTCCATGGCCTTCTAGACTGAACTTCATTGGTTTCATGTTATATGAAAGTCCTGCATCGGATATTGTTAGTCTCTCTAATTTGAAATCACTCGTATCTGTTGTTATAGCTTTCTGATTTTTTTTTACAGACCACCCTATTTTTTGACCATTTGTGTGCTGCTCCAGATAGAGAAACTCATTATGAGTGGACTGCAGAATGTTGTCCGATGCAAGACCCTGACAGAGGCAAGTGCTTCAAGAAACACAGAAATATGGAACATACTCCAACCAAAGATTTAGCAGTTGAGGAAGCCTGCAAATCATTTAAAAGTGATGCTAAAGCCCTTCTAGCATGGTAAACAAAAATATTTGGTACTTTTTTTATTCTTTAACAAGAATTTATTACCGTACATGGTTTCAATTTTAAAGAATAAATCTAATATATAGCAAAACAGGTGTTTAACAGCTGGGTGCATAGTTCCACTAAAAGGGTCTTTACCTTGACCACTCATTGCTTTTAACAACACAAAGCTGTGCTAATGCTACTTTTAGAAGATATAGCTTTATAAAACCAAGAAAGCTGTTCTTGATATAATGGTCATTCCCACAAACAAAATATCCATTCATATCAATAAATACAAAGATAGGACCTCTAAGTAGAAGCTTATACATTTACTCAACACTTCAAAGAACAAACATTTATAATTAACAAAAACAATTTAAATGGATTAAAATATGAATGCAATTCCATAAAAAATATGTTGATGCCTTTCTTAGAATAAGAGGAGAAAGTATATATTGACATTTTTAAGACTTTAGACAAATCCACCATGAAGATTTTTTTGCTCCTGTTGTGATTTAGGGGGTAATTCACAATAGTGCGAAGTGAGGTGTGGAGTCCTCGCCTCACTTCGCACTGACTGATATGCGCTCGCTGATGTCCTGCACGCGGGATTCCAGTCTCAGCGAGACCAAAAAAGTCGCCTCGCTGAGACTGGAATCCACATGCAGGACATCAGCGAGCGCATATCAGTCAGTGCAAAGTGAGGAGAAGACTATGCACCTCACTTTGCACTATTGTGAATTACCCCCTTAGACATTTTAAATGACATAAATCAGTGTTTTAGGTCAATGGCAGTCTCCTGCTGATCACCATGGATTTTATGTTTATTTACAGGTACATGCATGGGATTGCAGGAGGACATCCAGTGCTTTTCCCCCCAGCAGTAGTTGGAATAGCTCAGGAATATAAGAATATTCTCACTGAATGTTGTGAAGTAGATGAGAAGGAGAAATGTTACACAGAAAAGGTACAGGTTGCATTGCTTTGTACATGCTCTATAGCTTCTCTAAATTATGTACCTTAAATGCTATTAGGCAGAAGTTAAGAAAAGTCAGGAGTTACAGTTTGGAAACTGTAGGTATGAATATACACATACATACAGGACAGTACATAGAATGTGGAATCCTGTATGTGTATGCCTTCTCTGTATATGTGGTATATATATTTTATTTTATCTTGCAAAGTCTGTAATATAGAGATTGGGACAGTAGTGTCTAGAAAGGAGTACCAAGGTGAGGGGTGGATCCAGAGCCAAATCCGAAAGGGCTTTATTTTTTAGCACTGGTATAGGAAATGTACTTGATTCAGGGTTATTATATTGGGGGAACTGATGCATTTGAATGGGGCACTATTAGATGGGGTGATTTTGCACTGCGTGGGGCACTATATGAAGTGCATTGCATTAGTATATAGGGTGTACTGCTGCATTGTATGGGGCACATTGAAGGAAACAATATGGGAGAATATTTCATTGCACTATATGGAGCACTTTGGGGATGGAACGGTTGGTGAGGGAAGTGCCTATTGGCATCTTCGCCATCCTAACACTGGCATTAAGACTTGGAAGTGTTGGTGAGAAATTGTTACAGGGGTTGTTGAAGGGTTGGGAGACACCACTTTCATGTTGTATGGGAGGTCTGAAATTGCTGTTAATTGTATTGTCACATGTCCATATTGTACAGTGCTATGTAATAGAATGGTGCTTTATAATTAAAAATAAATAAAGATAATAACTGTATAACTTCTGTACACTCTGTACAATACATGTGACAACTATTTAATAACCTTTGTACACACTGTATTACCCAAATAGATTGCATTATAACAGAACAAAATGCTTGCATGTGTTGTAGCATGTGGTTGTTTTTCTCATATATTGTCCTCTGCAATAGCAAGTTACTATGCGTCTAGGCTCTTAACTATTCTATTTCTTTTGCAGTTAACTGTTCTTTCAAAGTTATTACATCTCATTGAAGCCAGACAAAAGCACACATGTTTGATTTTGGATGAATTTCCTAACAGGGTACTTCAGGCTCTGTAAGTTACCATAAACATGTTTAAAAATATTCTTATTCCTTTATTCGGACATTACTGACTAACCCCCATACTCACTATCAATGCAATATAAAGATGGCTGTATGAATTTGCCACAAAATAGGAATCTTACTAAATTTGCATTTTTAACAAATTAAATTATTTTCCGGCATATGTCGAGTTCTTTACAGTGTGACAAACCGTTCAAGATGTGTATTTTGGCACCACTTTACTTCACAGCAAATTTGTAACGAATTAGAGGATCTTAATGTATTGAAGTTAAACTCCCCAGGTATTACAGGCATAAAAAAGTGTGCATTCAACTTACAACTATTATTCTGGTGATATTTTAGTAAAAAAGTCTTTAAAATGCCATGACCAAATGCCAGCATGATTTAGGAAGTCATTTGGATAGTTGCAGCTCTGCAATCAGCCCCCTAATTTAATCCGGCAAAGTAAAACTGGTGAATACACTCATAATACCTTGTCACATCTGCTAATGGGATGGACACATGATAAATAGATGAATTACCTGTGCATACGCACACAAAGTGATGCAAAGAGCTGTGTAAGCTCCAAATTGCCACAAATTGCAGAGTTTGTAGAATATGCGAAGATTGGGAAGTGGCAAATGAATTTGGATTCAAACCTATGCACAGCTGTTCGGACTTTCATAAATAAACCCCTCAAATCACTTTGCTTAAATGTGCCTATTTATGAAATACCAGGCTGCTGCTTTATACCTGATTACTGTATGTTTAGTAGTGATATTTACTAAAGTCGAAAAGGTTTTTTTAAAAGCCTATTGCTGGAAGAACAGTCTTTATTTGATTATGCCATTATTGCCTATTTAACAATACTCCTTTTGCCATGTAAGAAATAACTTTTTTATGCATTTTTTTTAATTTCAAAAAGTTATTTTCGATCTTTAAATATCCCAAAAATGCTTGATAAATAACCCCCATTTTAATTTAAATCCACAAGATGAAAGAATTCTTGATAAAGATGCAATTTTGCTTTTAAAACCTATCCAATCATATTATTATTCGTGGTGGTTTTTCTTATTTGCATTATATCTGAGCATTATTCCTGTCCTGGGGACAATCTTGTATTTCAGTAGAGAGGAGTAGCGGTTATTTACATTGAAGAGCATTGGTTTAAAAAGAAAATGTCTGGTTTTAAAAAGCAAATGATATGATTTTATTACATAACCCCATCAACTCAGATTTTAAGAGCGCAGACTAAGACACACTAAATGTGTGCTATTTTGTGCAGTATTAACACTTTCATAGACTTTTCTGTTGTCATGGCCTGTTTATCTAGAGTTATTTTGCTTCCACACACTCACTTAGAGCCACTTTATATTTGTGAAAACTGAAACAAAACTAGGAAAAATCATTATTACCAAATACTAGTTCAGGGTAGATCAAAAAATTCACTCAGACTCAACCAGTGGCCTCAAACACATCTTATATAAGCCTAAAGCCATAAAGATATTTTCATGATTGCTACGCTTGTGTGGCTTAGCCATGAGATATTATGGTAAATGTGTAAAAATACTTAGCAAAAATATTTGTGTGCACATGTTTACTGTCTTTTCAACATAATGTTTTCTTCACCTAAATGGGATAAATCTGTATTCATTTATATAAACATCGCAATTATCGTATGTTTCTTGCATGCAGCTGGTTTTATCTGAAAATATCATAATCTTTCAGAATTACAGTCAGAGTGAGTCAAAGATTTCCCAAAGCACCAGAGAACCTGGTGAGAACAATAATGGAGAAGCTTACACATATGACTATTGACTGTTGTCATGGAGACAATTTGGAATGCATGCCTGAAAGGGTGAGGATTATTTTAGAAATGTTTTAAATCCTTTAATGACATGTACCATCCATCACTGTAACCTACATATAATGGTAATGAAAATATATTATGTATAAACTTCATGAAATGAATATAGGGATGATCATTATATAATGGTATAAAAGCTCTGATTATCAGAATTGGAAATGATTTAATTTTCATAGATGGACCTTACCAAGTTCCTATGTGATCATCAAGAAGAATTATCACCCAAACTACATGGCTGCTGTGAAAAGTCTCTCCTTGATCGTACTATCTGTATTCTCAACATGGAAAATGACGAGGTTCCTGCTGATCTGTCTAAACATGTGACAGAATTTATAGAGGACCCCAAAGTGTGTGAGAAGTATGCTGAGAAACATGATGAACATCTGTTCAGGTAAATATATTTAACATGACATGAAATGAAATTATGTAATCCATATAACTCTCTATATCAGGGGGTGGGCAATTCATACTCCCATAGGGTCACATGAGAAACTGGAATGGTGTTAATGGTCCAGAGTAATATACTTAACTTGCTGGCACCTATGGAAATTGGCCACGCCCCCCCATTTTCACAGGCTTATGCGGACCGGTCAGAGAAAGAAGGCCGGATATGGCCCGCAGGTCAGGTCTGCTCTATATCTATGTAGAGATTCATCTCTCCCCATCAGTAGACTCTATAAAAATGGTATTTTTTTCCCACTGTATTGTTAGGTTAAACTTTCTGGGGACTTTATATCTGTACCTCAACGTTCCAAACTTTTGAGAAAGTGTAATATGCAAAGCATATATTAAAAGAGTGCAAACACAGAACACAAATATTTAATGACACAATGATAGTTTTAGATCTATTCAGAAAGAAAACATTTCATATCTACATAGCTCCAGATATGCTCCACAGGAACAAACTGTCACTTAACTAGTTTCAGGATTTTAGCCATGGCAAATAAGCAACTTTTGTTTTCTTCATAAGTCATTCAAATTTTTGTACGTGTACAGCTTGGATGAATGTTTGAATGATAATTTTTAAAACATGCATGTATGCTATTGTTTTTTTTTATAGCTTTCTTCATGAATATTCAAGAAGGCACCCTGAACTTTCTGTTGAACAAAATATGCAAATTGCTCATGAATATGAAAATATGCTTAAATCGTGCTGCAGTAAAGACAATCCTCTTGAATGTCTCAAGGAAGCAGTATGTTATCACTTTTGATTTTCAAATTCTTCATACTATTTAATACTTGACATAAGACATTTTTATTGTATTTTCTTTTAGCCAGTGAAATTAGGTGCTGCAATCGCTGAAGCAAAGACTGTAACAGAAGAGAACTGTGCAGCCCTGGCTAAATTAGGAGTCTATCAGTATCAAAATGAGTAAGTATATATCTTTATATTTTTCCTCACATATTACAAGGCAAAACTCATGAATGGTTGCACATCTTTCACATTATTTGCCATAAAATAAAAAGAAAATACAGACATTTTTTCACAGTTGATGCCAGATTGTTTGTTAAGGAGCCTGTACACTATAAAGGCAGAGTTCTAGGTATCTGTTGCGTCTTTATTAAAAAATAATGCATGTTTAGACATATCCAGACACTTCAGTACCATTTGAAGGATAGCGCTATCCCTTTAAAAGGCAATAAAAAGACAAATAGTGCAGTATGTCCATATACCATAAATATTAAGGTGGGTACAAAATGCACTCACATGTGGAATCATATTTATCAGCTTTCAGAAAAATGTAAAGTGTCTGGAAAAAATATCCAAACAGGAGCATATGTCCAGTGAGGCCTCCTGCAACCTCCTTAATAGTATATAGCAAAAATAATTAGCACTCTACAACCAAATGTTAATAGGGGCATCATATTTGATATACACAGTGCCACCCTGTACTATTATATATACACTCTGCATACTTTTGTTCAGATGTGCAAAAATAGGTTTTGTGGAACATAGAACTTAACAGGGGAATTCATCAACTGGGGCAGTAATTTAAAAAGGTCTAGTAACCCATAGCAACTAATAAGTAGTCAGCATTCCATAGGAATAAGGAAGCAAAAATAATATAAGACAACATCTGATTGATTACCAGTGCCCGCTCTGCCATTAGGCAGAGTAGACAAATGCTAGGGACGCCGCGACTGCCAATTGGGAGATCTAAATTTGAGCCGCAGCTGGAAGGTGGTTTTGGAGGTGAGTGGGTGCGGCGCAGGGCAGGGAGGGTGTCACGGGGCAGGGGTGGGCACCAGGGGGTTTCCTAGGGCGCCAATAAGGCCAGAGCCACCTCTGTAGATTTCTATAGGTTACTAGACCTCTGTATAGTTTCCAACTTTTGATGAATTCTCCTGTAAGTTTTTATCACTCATAACCTAGATAGTCACCAAAAGAATTAAACATATCTGAACTATTCATCCTCCAATTTTTATTAAAGTAACTGGTTGCTGACTTGCTGGAGGAAAGCGAGATATTTAATTCAAAATATTCACTACAACTCAATCCGTTTTGCCGCATTATTGGTGTTTTTTTTTTTCATTTTGCCACATTTATTCTCACATTGATTTCTCTAAATTTATGTAGTTTCGAATTCGTTCTCAAAAAAGATCGATATTAATAAATATCGATGTAGAAATACTCCTACACTTTACATTACTTTCAGTGGACCTACTTTTCCATTGATATTGATGATCTTTTTGATGGAGACTTAGAAAAGATGTTCTAAACTATCTTCATAGGGATTAATGGGTTTTTGCCACCCTCAACCTGGCAAACACTTTTTGCTTAAGTTTTTGACTACTTCAATGTAGAAGTAACAGTCTGATTTTAATAATATCAATGTTTTTGCCTATTCACCAAGGTGCTCAAAGACAATTATATAGAAAAAAGTGTTTGCCTGCCGCAGCTGGCATAAACCCTTTATTCACCATGGTGTTGGTCCTGTCACTGACCATGGTGTTGATCCTGCCACAACTGAAAAGAGATATCCCCTTGATCATGACTGAAATGGAAGGTGACCCTAATAGAAAAAGACTTTAAAGTGTTCCCTTGACATCTGATGCCTATTTATCAATAATATTTTATTTCGATGAGGAAGATTTTTTATCGATTATTTATAAATCTAGTAAATATCTCTCTAAATGAGGACAAAATTTATAAAGCTGAAAAAAGTAGATTTTTGGCCTTCTCGAGTTTTATCGATATAAAAAAACGGGTGATCGCTCAAATGAAAAATAACAATCGATGCTTTTCGATCGATTTTACCGACTGAAACTTTTCGATCGAGTTGTTCGACCTTTTTTTTTTGATGGAAAGGTACTAATGTAAAGTATGGCTACCTTTCTATTGAATAATCCAATCAAAAAACTCAATCAAAAAGTTTTGATTGGTAAAATCAATTGGAAAATTTCGATAGATGTTTTTCATTTGGGCACCCTTTTTTTACATTGTTAAAACCCGAGAAGGTCAATATAGACTTTCTTGAGCTTTACAAATTTTGCCCTAAATATCAGTTCTATAGTTTATATACAGTATGTCATTTCACGGCTACACTTTCACTGCCTTTTGCTAAATATTAAAATTAATGTTATGTGTTTTCTTTCTTAAATATATCATTTGATATCAATTACAACTTCTACAGCAACTTCATACGATAATATGAGCAGAAGGTTTTTTAATATTAATATTTTTTGTCAAAATCATATACAGCCCATTTGCTAATAAACTTGAATGTATTAAATGGTCATTTTATTTTCTTCTTTGTTTTAGATTAATTGGGCGATACGCCGTAAAAATACCCCAGGTGTCAACTATAACTTTGCTTGAAATCACAAGTAGAATGGCAAACGTTGGCGTTATGTGCTGTGCTCTGCCTGAAAGCCAGATAATGGCATGCGCTGAGGGATTGGTGTGTATATATTCTATATGTTTTTCATATGGATAATGTCTATTTGCCTCAGAATTCTTCATCTGTTTTTGACAGTGAACCTCCATTTAGTCACTCCAGGCGCGTAATTTGTATAAATTACTCCACATTTGGGATATTTTTTGTTGTTAGATGTATGTTTTTAACATAGCATAGTTATTTTAATACTGAGAATATTTTGTCAATAATTATAAAGTATTTGCAGTTCCATTCTAATAAGGGCAAAATTGACTAAACTTGGGAAAGCCCGATTT
This sequence comes from Pipa parva, assembly GCA_019650415.1. NCBI lineage: Eukaryota > Metazoa > Chordata > Amphibia > Anura > Pipidae > Pipa > Pipa parva. Next base: position 1,512 of record WMED01028661.1, on the reverse strand, counting down.
CGCTTTTCCAAGTTTTATTCCCGTGAGATCTTGGAAGTTTTGGAGTTTTTTTATCTCGATTTTTTGATAAAAAAGGTAGCCATACTACTAATGTAAAGTATGGCTATAGCTAATCTTTCCAGTCTTCCAACCAACTGTTTGTTTGCTAAAAATCTAAATAGTTATTACTTCGTACTGGCCTCTTGTCTTTAGCTCATTTTTAATAGGCACAAGTGAAAGCATTTTGCTGGGCTTAATCATGAAAGTCCATACAGTTGTATAAGGGTCCAAACTTGCATTAAATTACCAAACCCATATTTGGTATTTAGTTGCTGACTCGTGTGCAGGTAATTCATCTATTCATCAAGCAGCGGACTCAATTTAAGTATAAAATTTGGTAAGGCGTACTGTGGTGCATTTGCCAGTTTAACTTCAAATCAAAGTTGTGAATTTTCATATTTAGTGGTTGACAAATTTCCCTGTTTTGTATGTAATCCGTGGAAAGATAACTTATTTTAAAGTAGATATCGAATTACACTGCAGTGACTTAGGGAGGCCCCTGCCTCTGAATGTGCTGTGTGTGTATATGGCCTGTGACTTTAGCTTCCTAAATCAGGTTAGCATCACTTGTGTTTAGCAAAACACAACACAGAACTCTGTTCCCAGTCTGTTCCCGGTCTGTTCCCGGTCTGTTCCCGGTCTGTTCCCGGTCTGTTCCTGGTCTGTTCCCAGTCTCTGTTCCCAGTCTGTTCCCAGTCTCTGTTCCCGGTCTGTTCCCGGTCTGTTCCCGGTCTGTTCCCAGTCTGTTCCCAGTCTATTCCCAGTTAATTGAAAAGTGAGTGTGAAATTTCCAATTTTGAAGAATTTAAGGGGGGAATTCACCATAGTGTGAAGTGAGCTCCAGATCCATCAGCTCACTTTGCATAGACTGTTATTCACTTGCTGATGTCCTGCACGCGTACATCAGCGAACGCTTTAAAGGGAATTCCAGTCTCGGCAAAGCGACTCGAGTGGTCTCGCCGAGAATCCCTTTAAAGCGTTCGCTGATGTCTGCGTGCTGGACATCAGCGAACGCATAACAGTCTGTGCAAAGTGAGCTGATGGATCTGGAGCTCACTTCACACTATGGTGAATTCCCCCCTAAATTTGCAGAAGCACAAAGCTGAATGTGAACTATTTAAACTTTGCCTCCTGCGGGAGTTATTCTCATGGCACAGTAACCTGCTGGCTTTTGTGAAAAAGAGAATCAAAATTGCTGCAAAAATGTTAATTTTATCTTTGTTAGCTTTCAAGAACATTCATTTTGCAGAAATTGCACTTAAGAAAACCAGGAAAAACACAATGGGCAAAAATGGGAAGAACAATTACAGATTCATTTATACCCCTTTTTATTATCGTTATTGTGTAATTCCTCACCATTTCAGCATGGAAAGGAACAGCAGTTATTTATATGCTAATTTGCCACTGTTAAGAAATACTTTTTGCAGTAAATATTTATTTTTTTGCTAATGTCCATCCTTTTTAGTTTAGATA
>WMED01028660.1:0-10409 GCA_019650415.1 Pipa parva | reverse complement strand
ATGTGGAACAATTATTTACATGTAAAGTTACAGTTATACTATTAAATGATCTGCCAAACTACAAGTACAGGACATGGTGTGTGAAGTGTTAATTAATGAAGCCTTTAGTCTATGAGTATGAAATGTGGACCATCTCTCAGTATTTCTCAGCGGCTTTAATTTCTTGTTCCATACAATGCCTGAAGAAGAGACCTAAGTAGTCTTCAAAGCTTGCATTTCCCATCTATTGAGTTAGCCAATAAAATGTATTCGACTTGTCTTTGTTACAGATATAGCCAAATGTATCACATATTCAATTTATTATAGAATATTTGCATTTATAAGGTTAGCCATAGCAGATTCATACTGTATTTAAAATAAGGTGAGAAAACCAGACCCAGTCAGTGGCATTCCAAAATGCATAGAAAAAACAGGGATACTGTTACCCATTGTTTTGAACTGGTAATTGCAGGAAAACACATGCAACTTCAGCTGAATTTTACAGTTTTGTAGCAGTAATATTACACATTTAAAACACTGGCTCACAGTTTCCCTGTTCTCTCTATGCTTTTGGATTTTGGCTTCATTGCTAGTATCAAAATTCATAATCTAGCAACTGCTCATGAGTCAACTGACAGATATTAGCATTTGTAAAAGACTTAAAACCTAGGCATGTACATGATTATGGTATATACTGTATACAAAACATGCATTGATTCCAAATGAATTCATAAATATATCCTAAACTGTGTGCACCTGCTGAGTATCAGTGTTGGTTAGAGTAAGGCTGTTTGTTGATATTGACAAATGAACATTCATTCCCGAAAATTGCAGGTTACTCTTCCCCAAAACAGAAGACAGGAATTTAAGTGGAGGCTGTAAAGAAAAAAACATCAATGAGTTTTATTTTTTTTCACTTTAGAGATAATGGATGTAATAAATTAGCAAATTGTACCTTGCGTAATTATCTGGTGTTGAACCTTTTGTAAGATTAAACTTATAAAAAGCAGTGAATACAAACACATTTGGTAATGTGAAACCTTCCATGACATTGCAATAAGAGCTGTGTCTTTGCTGACTATGTGCCCTTGAAATACTACACCCACTAACATGATACCTTATAGGATTCAACTCATTCCCCAATGTATTTTAACATTTCTTTCAGCACGTGGTAAGGTAAGAGAAGTTGCAGCAGCATAATGTAACTATGGTCATGCACCCCACCAGTCAGGGGCTAATTCAAAGGAAACGTGGAGAAACCTCTTCAATATAAAAGCATCTAAAAGCTGAACTACGAGTATGCAACTGAGGGCATAGTTCCATGGTATATATTTATTATACTATAGATGTTAGCTTAAAAATATCATAGTTGAATGTAGGGGGTCATGGGTAATTCTCGCTCTACCACTGTAAATTCCCTTTAATAATATGCCACAGTACCACTCAGCTGTAAGTAGATCCTTTTGGAAATAGAAACTACGACCTCAACCATCACCCTCAGGTGCCCTTTTTGATTATTGATATCCTGATGCACAACAGCGGCTCCGGTAGGTAAGCAGAAATCCATACCATTAATCATAGCTAGTTTAGTACAGTGTTTATTAAATGCGTATTGTGACTTGACCAAAAAGAGTTCCACATAGAATTAGAGAAAGACTAGTTTGCACTTGCATAAGACTTATATATTTGATTTTATACCAGCTGTGGAATAGTGACACAAAAGCATAACCACTAGAAATTTAAATATAGGTCCATTGTTCTCTGAATCTATTATTTTTTTTAATTCATGATATGATGGCTTGTATGAACTTGATAAGCAACGTTAATTGCGTCTTCTGTATTAGATTGTGTGATTCTGATACAAGAGTTCCTCAGTTCCACACTTACCCGCAGAGAATGGTGCCAATATTTACTACCTAATACAGAACTTTCATTTTGGGAATTTATTTTCACCCTATAGTTTTCATTCTTAATAGACATTTATAAGGGTGAAATTTAGTCAAGTGGGAAAGACCGCTCTTGGTCTTTCTGAGTTTATTGCGCGAGATCTCGCGCAATAAACTTGGAAAGACCGAGAGCGATCTTTCCGATTTTAATAAATTTCACTTGGTATCCTTATATCTTTAATTGCTAAAAGCAAAATATTCAGTAAGCGACTGACTATTAAGTCTAAAAACCAGACAGCTTGTTTGTATGAGTTAAATGCCAATTTGTTAATTATAATGCTGCGCATTTTCCTGTAGCGATTCCTTTTTTTTGTCATAAGGGGATAATTCCATAAACATCAGATGCAACAAAGAAGCCTTTCAGAAGTGCTGACGAATCACATGTGTAAATTATATCAAGATTCATCTTTATGGAATATGAAACTATGAGAAATCTGACCTCTCTTGACTTCATCTTATGAAAAGTATAGCAGAGTAGGCCTCTTTCACACTACAAACTGTGCTCTTAACGTTTAGTGGCAAATTCCAGAAGCGTTAAAAAGAGATTCAATAAAATCCTATTGTCATATTAAAATGTGTTCTTTCGGTATATCTTTTCTGTTTAAAGTTTATTATTTTTATGTTTTTTTCCTCTGAGATTTTTCTTGGGACAAGTTGGAACAAACACGTACAACAGGGGAAATGTATAAAGGTCATTTCAACCTTTTAATGCAAGTCAGTTAGATGGGATTTTTTTTTATTCCACCAATTATGTAAAACATACAAGGAAATTTTCCTGTGGGCCCACATTAAAAATATAAAAGAAAAAAGAGGACAGTACATACACTTGTTACACAGTGTCAATCCTTAACCACCAATTTTAGGAGAAAAGGAAACTATACTATGTACAATTTTATACATGTAATCACAGTGCAGTTACATTAAGATCTCATCATGTTATTTATAAAAGCTAAACCCCTTCGGGGGTTATTCACTAAGGTGCGAATTCGACTGTGCAAACAGCAGATTCCCATTGCAAATCCATGACAATTTCCCCATTGTAAAGTCGCGACAATTTTTAATGTTAAGATTGCAACGATTTTCCCTTAATAAAGTTGCAACTGCAACAATATGCTCATTATAAAAATGTGACTGTGACAGTAGCAGCCTATTGTGACTGTCTTTATCTGGAAAAATTTGCACCTATACGCAGCAATTCGGACTTTACTAAATGACCCCCTGAAGTCTTGGTTATCTGCAACATCACTAAACACATGTACTGTGAATAGAGTTCCATGCAAAAGAATAGGATATGCTCTCTTGGCCCAACTGACTCATTAACATTGAAGTCTATTGTGAGATATTGCCTTGCCGAGACTGGAATTGCTTTAAAGCGCTTGCTGATGTCCGCGTGCAGGACATCAGCGAGCACATAACACCATGTGCGAAGTGAGCTGAAGGATTCGGAGCTCACTTCGCTCAATGATGAATCCCCCCTAAAGGGTTTCTTGTATTTAATGTGACATTTGTACTTGTAGGGCAGTCATTTTACACATGTAAAGTAATGGAAGACGTTAATAATTAAATCTAATCCCTTTATACACTCATAATTATGGCTCATTCGAATTTTGCATCCATTTGCCCACATCTGGTTGAACTTTGCTTTGTGTTTATTTATTCAGCTACAGGTGCACTAGATATTCTTCTAATCAGCACAAATTGTCACAAACATTAAAATGAAAGTGTTAAAATGAAATTAATGTCTTACTAAAATGCTTGAAATATTTATAAACCATATCAAACATGAAAATTCTGTGTAAATGTATACATAAATTGTGATTATACATGCATGTATCTATGTAAACATATAAAACTAAATTGTGTGCCCTGTGTATACATTTATATTGATAACCAAAATGTTACTAATCTTTTCTGTTTAAAGTTTATTATTTTTATGTTTTTTTTCCTCTGAGATTTTTCTTGGGACAAGTTGGAACAAACACGTACAACAGGGGAAATGTATAAAGGTCATTTCAACCTTTTCCATTAGTTTTGCTGCTATTTTTTTATTCTCTGAACTTTTACATTTTGCAGATTTAGAAAGGAAAGAAAAAATATTTCCAGTTTCAAAAAAGACTGATACGTACAATACTATTGATCAGTAGATATTGGCACGCTTTAGTACACTGTTTTCAATATGGTTCCCCTATTACATACCAATACTGATTTTAATGGCACTTTTCTACACAAAAAGTCAATGGGGAAAAATGACCAGCCCTACTCCAAAGGCAATAATGGGTTTTATCCAGTCTAAATCAGGCAGATACTTATCAGTGAAAAAATTTGATGGAACAGCATCATAAATTAGCAAAAATAGTCATATCGATATATTTCACCACCTTTACCAAGTGGAAAAACTTTTTGACATTTATAAATACCCCCCACCATGTGATATACCGCCTTGGGGAACTATAAAACTACCATTTTTTAAAAAACTTTTTTAAAGAGAGCCTTTCATATTCATTGTAAACTACTCGCTGATTAAATATATTTATGAATGCTGAAAAAAATGTTTTTCAAAAAGTGAAAGCCTCTTTTATCATTGCTGTTTAATGAATATTTTATCTTCCACAAAATACTTTGCTGAGAACTTAAAGAAAAGGAAAAGATGGTAACCAGTTAACTAACCTTGCGTTTCTTTGTGGCTCCTTTTGCCCCTGGCACAGCTTCACACAGTCGACTTATTGCTTCTCTGCAGAAAACAATTAAAAAGAACTTCTCTGAAAACATGATGATGACGACAGATAATTTCTAATCAGCAAATTAAGAACAATCCACTATTCAATTACATTAATATTATTTGTAACTGTTCTAAAAGAAGGTCAGTGTAGAGACATTGGGGGTTATTCTCTAAAGTCTGAATTGTTGTGTAAAGGTGTGAATTCGCCAGTTAAAGACAGTTGCTAGTGTCGCAGTCGCGATTTTACTATGGAAATGTTGTTGCAGCTGCTACTTTAAAATTGTCGCAGTTGCGACTTTACAATGGGAGAATTGTCACAGTCACAGATTTTCTATGTGAATCCGCTGTTTGAGAATTCGAAAATACCAAAAATAATTTATGAGTTTTAAATTCGTTTTATTTTTTTCCTGAATCTATTTAGATGGTGCAGGTTTTTTGGACTAAATTTTACTATGTTATTAATGGATCATTTTTCCAAGGCCTGAAGCAGGCTGGTGTCCCTAGTAATAATATATTTTCTGAAAATACAGACCCCCCCCCCAGTAGACATCATGAAAGCCTGTGTTCCATATAACCCAAAATCTGTGAAAGAAAGCGCAAAACAAGCAAGGACTTAATAGTGCTTTATCAAACAAAGATGAAACTCAAACATACCAAAAAATGTGTATCTGAAAAAGTGCACAAACTAAACACACTTTTAAATGCCAAAAGAAAAAAACAACCTCCACCATATAGTGGATATGGAGATGATATCACTAAATGCTCACCAGATGTTGGTGTGATATAAGCTTTGTAAATAAATAGTAATCAAATCTTCAAACCAAATGGACTCCTTTCTGCCTCCAAGTGCGACAACCGTAGAATACCCTCATATAATAGAGTAATCCCAATAGATCATGGACAAAGAGAAAGCAAAACCTCCATAGCGTAAAACAACCTTTTAATGTAGCCAATCAGTAAAAATATAGGTATACTCACAAAAGAAATGTTAAAACAAGCATTGAATGATGGTCTTGATAGAATAGAGATGGTTCACTTCCAGTGTATGAAAGTAATGTAAAACTGATCAAGTAATGCTGAAAACAGGTGAATAAACTTCACAAACTAAAGTACTCTCAGGTACAATCCTCATCGCGTTTCGCCATCTTTTAAAATAGTGAGCGGCTTCCTCAGGAGATTAAACATGTAAAATAAAACTGTTCGCGGCAGAGTTTAAATGATGTGATTTGGCCGCATCTATACCGGAAGTGACATAAACGACATCATATCCAGTAAAATCAATGGAATGAATATTGTGTTTCAGACTAATAAAGTATCGGCAGGTTGAATGAAATAATATGAAGCGCTGAGGGATGCGCTGCACACAGAAAATAAAAGAAACAAAAATGCAATGTGACTAGTGATACACTGGGGGGGGGTTATTCACTAAAGTCCGAATTGTTGTGTATAGGTGCGAATTCGCCAGATAAAGACAGTCGCAATAGCTGCTACTGTCACAGTTGCGTCTTTATAATGAGAATATTGTCACAGTCGCGACTTTATTATGGGAAAATTGTCACAAACTTAACATTCAAAAATTGTATTGACTTTACAATGGGGAATTTGCAGCAGGGATGGGAATCCCTATGGGAATCTGCTGTTTGTGAATTCGACAGTCGAATTCACACTTTTGTGAATAACCCCCTATGTCTCAGACTTCCAAACTAAAATAAGAATGATAATGAAATTAAGATTAAGGGGGTAATTCAGCATAGTGCGAAGTGACGTCTGGATCCTTTGCATCATTTCGCACACACTGTTATGCGCTCGCTGATGTCCTGCACGCGGACACCAGCAAACGCTTTAAAGGGATTCCAGTCTCAGAGAGGCAACTGGTCTCGCCGAGACTAGAATCCCTTTAAAGCATTCGTTGATGTCTGCGTGCAGTACACCAGCAATCGCATAACAGTGTGTCTGGAGTGATGCGAAGGATTACCCCTTAAATTTCTTAATGAGCAGATGATGAATTAATTACAGTGAAAAATAAATAAAAACTAATAAATAAACAATGAATGATATACATAATGAACACAAAAAAGGTACACAGATAACATAAATAAAAAACATACATAAATATGTATGAAGAAGTGATGTATGCTGAAACAATAACATAGTGAAACAAGCAATACAAGTATATACAAATACATATATATAAAAAAGGAAAAACAGAAAATAATGACATATTGTATAAAAAGGTGTATACTATCAAATGAATCTATGGGGTGATAAATGTGAAATCCTAAACCCAATGATATGTTAAAAGCTGCCGTATTATAGTACATACCTTCTGTTTTTTCTTTTTTACATGTTATATATTTCAGTTTTTACAAGTAAAGAGAGCAGCAATAACATTTGCTTTTCTGGATATAACAAAAATATCCGGCACTCCAAGGTAGATAAAAACATCTTCTTTATTGAATAAATCAGAAAAACCAGGAACGATAAAAAAGAAAGAGAAGCACCTATGCGTTTCGCACCTGGTGGCGCTTAATCATAGTGAAGCAATACATCTCTACAAGCAGGTTTATATAACAAGTATCGGGTTAGCTTCCGGTATACCCAGATCATGTTAGAAACATAATATACTATGTTAGTAATAACCCTGGAACATCGACATTGCAATTTAGTTTAATGCTAGACCCCCGGTATATGGTGGTAATGCCACGATTACATTACATTATCACTAATGCTGGTATATATAACCCTGGAACAATGGCTTTGTAGTACAATTTAATATAATTTAATATTAGCCCCCATAGTTTTTCTTGCACCAGAAATAATCTGGACAGCTACAGTATATTGTTAATAAATCTAATTTTCTTTATATAAATGAAAGGTCAGTCGTAGGCAGCTTGTGTAAAACAAAATTGGTGTTTCCCATTAGGGAGGCCGTGTAATATAATAAACAGTCTAACCTTTGCAGAATACAAAAGAATAATTTAAAGGAGCCCTGTTTTTTTTTCTTAATTAAGGCTGGGTACACATGAGTGTATGATTCACAGCACATCATACGTATGTGTAAAGAAAAAAAAAATACATGCTGACTTGCTGACTTCTATTGTACTTACCAGCGACAGTGTGAACACTCCCTCGGTGTTCGCATCACTTCCTGTGTGTCACATTTTGGGCGCGGCATATATATTGTGAGCCAAAATGTGACACACAGCGTTCCAGACCCAGCGTATGCGTCTCATATGCTCGTGTGTCCAGAACTAGGTAAGTATCGTCGGTTTTCATTAAGCCGTATTTTCTTTTTTTTTTCACGAGTGTACGATGCGCTGTGCATCGTACGCTCGTGTGAACCCAGCCTAAGCATCTTTACACTGAGTTATGTTTGTAAGTAAACTTGTATATAAATATTGCATCCATTTTAAAAGTTGTTTCTGAGTCTTTAAAAGTCTTTACTGAATCACTTTCAGTTCCCCATTCATGATCATCAGTGCTGATTAGTGCTTTAGTGCAGCTGCATCAGGTTTAAAAAAACACAATGCAAAGTCCAATCAGATGTGAGCAAACAGTCCCTCCAGGGTCAAGTGGCCAGACTCAGGGGTGTAAAATGGAATACAAAAGGAATTTATAATGGTAATATAAATGAGTTTATATTGTAACTATTGCAGTAATGAACCTTACCTTTAGGCTAGCACATCATTCGCTAGTGTGAAGAAAAAAAAAAGAAAGAAAAATACGCTTGGCGAATTTTTCTATTGTTCTTGCCAGCAACAGTGTGAAGGCTCCCTCGGAGCTCGCATCACTTCCTGTTTTCCGCATTTTGGGCGCAGTGTATATATGCCGGCCAAAATGCGGCACACAGCGTTCCAGACCCAGCGTCTGCACATCATACACTGGTGTGTCTGGAACTAGGTAAGTACCATCAGCTTGTGTTGAGCCGTATTTTTGTTTTCACACAATCATATGCTCTTGTGTACCTAGCCTTAGTGTCATTATATTTGTATTATGAGACTTGATGATAATGGGGAAATTGTGTACATTTAAATACACAGACACACATATCAGCAAACTGGTCTAGTATCAACTGCTCAGGATTAATAACTGATAGCAACCAATCAATACATTCGTTGGTCTCCTGAAATGAAACATATGATTGCTTGGTATAGGTTACTATACATAGGAAATCTTTGACCCTGTTTTTTCCCCAACTTTGAAATACAACTTATTTGCCATCCTTAATTTTGAAGCAAAGCATGGAAATCTTATTTTTGATCACTGGACAGTAGATATTAACTGACAAAGGTCAAGGTTTGCCACTAAATCCCTTTTTTTACTTACACATTATAAAAGTAAGTGATGACCAAGCAATTTAAGGATGACTAACGGGGCACTTGTTCATCAATAAATGGAGGAGGTTTAAGATTTTATTGTGTCATTTTTTTTTTTAAATCCATTTTCTATCTTCTTCTTTACCCACTTAATAAGCACAATAACACTGCGTCTCTCTGTTCATTGTAATTTTACAGGAAAGAAAAATGATATAAGAGGTAAAGAATGTTATCGAAAAAATTGCTTTTAAGCACAAAAAGCTCTGCATCATCGTGGAACAGAAAGCTTTATTGTCTGAACACAACGGAAACAGTTCATCTGAACAAAGATACTTATTCAACAAATATCTATTCAACATAAAATTCAGCGGTAATAAAAAGGCGTTATTGTTTAGTGAATGAAAAAGCATGGGATAAAACAGAACTGTGTAAGCATTGCCCTAGTTTTTGTAATTTTTCTAGGGCATTTCGTGTAAGGGCAAAATTGAAGCAAAGAGTGGGAACAATCAGTTCAACTTTGGACTTTGACATTAGCCAGTCACTTTAGTACCTCCCTCTTTAGCAGTAAACAAATCAGTAAACTATGAAATTATAGTTGGAACTTTCTTTATTACGTTGATTTCATTGATGTCCCAGTAAAGAGAAAGTGCAAACAGAGCTGTTGCCTTAAATACCCCAAACAACTTAAATGTCACACTTTGCTGAAATTATATTTTAATTCATAGTGTATATTTATCTGTAGGAGTGGTAAAAAGATTGAAGTCAAGTTGGCATAAATTAGTCGAATAATATTAGTTTCCATTTATAATGTGACCATTATCGTCTCAATAAAATGGAGAATATCTGCTCTATGCTTTCAGCACTTTTGATATCATTTATGCATTTAAAAGAGGAAAGAAAACCCTTATCTTAATCTGTTCTAACATTTGATGAGCAAACTATCCTGCTTTTGTCAACTTGACATCTTGCAATTGATGGAGCTTTCTTCCAGTGAGAATAAATATGTAGTTAGCAGATCGGATGTAAAAGGTGGCAGCAGAAAACTGAATTGAATTTACTAAACCAGTAGGAGGACAATAGTACCCAGCCAATCTGGAGCTGCTGACATCATGCATGACGTCAGCGGCGCCAGATTCAAAAGAGGCTGAGCACTGTTATACAGTGCTCTAGCATTAATGTCATTTACTTTCAGGGGGTAATTCACCATTGTGCGAAGTGAGGTCCAGATCCTTCGCATCCTTCGCATTCCAGTCTTGGTGAGGCGACTCGAGTGGTTTCGCCGAGACTGGAATCCCTTTAAAGCGTTCACTAATGTCCGCGTGCAGGACATCAGCGAGCGCCTAACACCATGTGCGAAGTGAGGCGAAGACTTCGGACCTCACTTCGCATAATGGTGAATTACCCCCTCAGTCTAATGGATCTCAGACACACAGCCCCTAACAGGAAGGG
>WMED01028659.1:0-10410 GCA_019650415.1 Pipa parva | reverse complement strand
TAACTCTTTTTCTTTAATGAAAATAAGGAGCAGCTTCTCCATTTCCTCCATTATCTGAGGTCTTTGCTTTGTTATCAGTGTAACACCTTTGGCAACATTGGCAGCCTTTATAATAGCTTTTTTCTTAAGGAAAGTTGAGATAGTAGATTTTGGCATGCCATACTCAGCAGACAGATCTGAAACACGTGTGCCCTGTTCATATTTGGCAATGATTTCTTTTTTCAGCTCAATCGTTGTTCTCACAGCTTTCCGCTTACCTTTGTCTGCATTACCACGTCTGGCTTTCTTTGGACCCATGTCTAAGGGTTAAATTCAGTGTAGAAAGCGTGCACAAAGCGTGATTCTCTCCACAAAGCGTGAGTCTCTCCACAAAGCGTGAGTCTCTCCACAAAGCGTGACTCTCACCAAAAAGCATGACTCTCACCACAAAGCATGACTCTCACCAAAAAGTGTGACTCTCTCCACAAAAACGTGACTCTCTCTCTCTGATTCTCTCTCTCCACAAAGCGTGACTCACACTGATGACGCAGGCAAGGCGCGCTGGGCCGAATGAACGCCATTCGGCTCAACTCGGCTAATCTCGGACGTTCGGCTGTTCGAGTTCCAAATATTTGTTCGGATTCCAAGACAAAATGTTCTCGAATTTCCTGGTCGAATACCGATTTGGTCGAAAGTCAAGGCGTTCGAGAACCGAGGTATCACTGTAATATATTTCAGGTATGACTATCTAGTGAATAACTTTGGTAAATCTGTTGGTCCATCTAGATCAAACTTAAGGAGCATTTATTTTTTTGTAAAAATATAAAAACCTTATGTATTCATGATCATTTGTGGCCTTGTGTTCAGAGGCTCTATTTCTTAGCACTTCCTCTAAATCTAAGGTTTAATGATTGCTTTTAATTATACTAAAATGGAAACATACTTTATCTCTTCTCCAAAAACTTTCTTGCTTAATATATGTATTGGACAATCTTTACTTTTCTTTTCAGATTTCATTTTGCTAAAACATTTAGAAAGGGCCTGTTCTCTCTTCTGAATGGGAATTTACACGTGTCTTCAATATTTGATTTTCTGCAATGCACGAAACATATTTTCTATTTTTTTAGTTACAGGTTATTGTCACTCTGTTTTCTACATTCTTTGTTATGTTTGACTCAAAATAGTTTGATCTGTTGACATCCATTTAAATCTATAGCCTTGTTCCATTTTTGTGTTTTTCTGCCTTTACTGCTGCAGTCCTTTACTACCAGTCTTGCATAATAATAAAATAGTGTATTAGTTTAATAGTTTAGTAATTCTGCTCTGTCGTCAATTAATAATTTTCCTTGCACGACTCTCAAACAGTGATATTCTATTTTTAAACACTATGAGGGGAATTTATTAGTATATTGTTTAGCAGATATGTGAATTTACCACAGATGCATATAGGTGTGAATTTGCCAGCTAAAGACCACCGCAATAGACTGCTACTGTCGCATTTTTCTTCCATTTCAATATTCACTGCCTCAGCATGGTCCTAAAGCCCAGGGACTGTGAGCAGGGACAGACTGGCCACCACAGGACCCTCTGATGGGCTTCAGTAGCAGTAAGCCCATTGGGACACAGACAGGGTTGGCCTCAGGAACCAAACAGGCCCTTCCAGAAGGCCATGGGGCCCAAAATTCCCTAGTCAACCTTTCATGTGACATTAGCTGGCAAGGGGGGCCTCCGGTGGGCCCACTCTCATCAGTCCAAAATTGACCTAAAGAACAAGAGTTGTCACTTCCCTCCTGGGCGCTGCCCTCGAGCTCAGTCTCATTTCTGCATTTTCTAATTCCAAAACTTAGTTTTTGACATTTAGTTCCATCTTGCATGATATGGTGACAATGTGAGAGGTCAGAAATAGCTAAAAATGTAGATCTTTCAAAATGCTTGTACACTCACCATAAAACAAAATGTCCCAGTGTTCCCCTAAAAAAATGTGACTTCATAGCTTTATTGTATAGTGTGTGTTAAGTTAAAGTAAAAGCTTGTAAGGCTTTCTAAAATAAAAAAAAAGCTAACTGAAAAAATGTTGTGTCTTTTTCAATAAAAATCTTTAAAGAAAAACCTAAAAATAGACATTTGGACTTATTAGTGATTCCAATTACTGTTTATGTCGCAGCCATCTTTAGTGTAGAAATTATGCTAATGGATGGATTGGGGATTTTTATGAGCGGGGGGGTTCACTTCCCACAACAAAAGATAACAAGAAAAGTTTATTTTAAAGCTAGTGTACCATTATTGGTAATTATTTACCCTGTTTGTATGAGGTAAAAGCAGTACAAATACATTTTTCTTATCTTTATAAGTATTCTTTTACATTCATCAATTCAAAAATCTTGACTCTCATTTTTTCTGACCTATAGCAAATTTACTCATGCACACATAATTAAGATTTATGGCTTCATTATGCTTAGCCAAGAAGAACAATACATTAGAAATCATTTAAGCCCTGTGACACTTGCCTTGCCATTATACTGGTCATTATGCAAGAAGCAAACATGTAATATATATCACTTAGCAGAAATGTGCTTTGTTTAACCATTTGCAGGGCTTTTAATTAGCCGTAAAATTTTCTCGTGCCCCGTCAATGTGGGAAATACACAAGACGATACTTCTACTGACACAGAGGTTTCTTTATTTGAAACAATTCTGAAGGAATGCTAAAATATAGCAATACAGCTTGTTTAGCAAAAGTATGTTATGAATATACTTATGTTATAAAAATAATATTCTGAGAAGTTTTATGCTAGAACGGTGACTATGTCCATCTGCTTGTGTGGTTGCAGCCTGTTTTATGTTGTAATATGTGTTTACATATGCATGAAAAACACTCCAGTTCAGCTTGAGAAAGCTGGAAAATTCCAGAAGGGCATAGGTGCCAAGTGTACATACACTGGGACTGAAATGGACTCATCTAGGTTTTATTTTTTTAGTTCCCATTTCCTGTCGCCATTCCTCATTATGGAGCGCAAATTGCATTATTTGAAAAGAAACCTTTCATTTTGCTCCTTTGACTGGGAGGTTAAAATGCATGTAATATGTGAAGAGGGAACCAGGTCTAATTAATTGTAACTGGGGACTTGGGAAAGTGGTACCTATCTCCAGCAGGTTCAAACACAAGTTCAACGAACCTGAACAGCTATTCCCACTCTTGTTTTATTCTTCTCAGTCTCCAGTCAATAGGTTATGCATTCACTGTTCCAAGTCCTCTCTTTTGCTTTGCCTTTAACTTCACTGTAAGTTTGGTAACTTGTTTATTTTAAACTGAGATTTTAATTTTTGGAGTGCACTCAATTTATCTGTTTGACTAAGTGCATGTCTTTTTTAATGTTAATGATCATCTATTTAATTGGATATGGACAAGACCCCAGATCACTGATCTTTAGGACCTAACATAGTCCTCACCATGAGTAATGTTCACTTCAACAAGGAATATGTGGTAGTGATGACAAAGTTATTTTAATTCACATTTACATTGACAACAATTTATAGTGGACATGTCAAGTTGCCGGTACGTGCTCCATGTACCCTTGAAAAATTGCCAGGGCCCTGAGTGAGCTCAACTGACAGTACAGAACTCCTCCCTCATTGGTCTTGCACATTGCATCATGTGATGTTGACTGGCAAGGGGGCAGGGCTCAACCCCAGTCTGATGCTGCCTCCTCCTCTACTATATGCTTTTGCCTTATAGTTAATTAATGGCTTTCCCAGGCAATCTAGTTGCAGACCCCTTGTGGGGGTTTAAAGGGGAAGACTGGGGATTCCTTCTTGTGGGGGATTAAAGGGAAGACTTCATGCCCTGGGTAGAGCCAGTGTCAAACTTGCTGCAATGTCTAGCAAGTTCCCGGGCCTTACAGCTTAACATGTGTATATACGATAGACTTCTAAGATAACCCAGGATTTCTCATATTCTTAAGCTGTCTTGCTCTTGTCACAATCTTAAACTTGGTAAGAATTAATATAAATCCACTGGCTCCCACATAATTTGGAGAAAATAATTGCTTAGAAAATGCAGCCCCAGTCTGACAAACACTGAGTTGGCCTAATGGTTGTAGCTGTAAATATCTATCTGCAAATGTATTTAACCATATTTCATACATTTTTTTATAGGCAGTCCATTAATATTATATGTCTGCTACAAACCATAATTCACAAGAATCAATGATCCTTGATCTAAAAGCTCAGTCATTTTGCTGTTCAGGCCACAACAGACTAGAGAGATCTTTATAATATTAATATTTGTGATAAGAAATAATCCAAAGTAATGTAACCATATATACTATTAAGAAAACATTATTTCATAAACATTTATAAATGTGAGAAAGTAATGAAAACTACTACATTATAAGTGCAAACTTACTTTCATGTCACCAACCTCAGAGACCAGGGATTATCCCGTAATTCCTGGTTGGTTGCAATAGGTTATAGAACCAGTGGAATCTAAACCTATGTTTGTGAATAGACCCCATATATGTTGTGGCCTTTTCCACTGCAAATGAGGTTAAAAAATGTGCCATAGGTATGTTGGTTACCAGAGATCTGGTTCTACTAACAAAGTGTGTTCTATGTTGAGAGTTTAGTCACTAGTCTAATCACTTTTTCCTGTGCATTTATCTGTATAAATTTATTTTATTTTATTATAATCTATATAAAATAAATGTTTTCTATTTAGTGTTGTATTAATTCTGGAATATGTAATCCATCTTGAATAAAACTCTGTAGAACTAAAGGAATTTATAAAGAGGCTTAAAGGAGATGGGTGGTATTTAATTACCTAATTGCCTATATATCAACACTGTCACTGGAATGGTTGACAAGTAATCAATAGGCATTGATCTTTTTTATCCAGAGCCATAGTGAAAAATCTAAAATTTTAGTGAGAAGAACATTTTAATTTAAGAATAAACCAGATCAAAATAAACTATATATAACATATATTTATTTACCCATCCCTGGTAACAACCTTCTCTGTACTAAATCTTATGGCCTTATTAAATAAAGGGTGAATTCACCTTTTGACTAATAATCACAAATTCATTTCTTCTTATTGACTAAGCTGAGAGTAGACTTGTCAAACAGGTGCAATCACAGTTGCATGCATAGTGTGGCAAAGTCAGTCAGATAGAAGTAGGATGCAAAGTCATGTAGAATGAGGCAAATTCTACCAGCGACGTGCACTGACCTCAGTCTAACACTGTCCCACTAACTGTATTCTGTGATTATTCTATCTATTTTTATGTCACCTTGTCCCTAGGTCATATTGTCATTTAGTTGCAGCTGCCATTGTCACTTTTGAAGAAATCGCCACCTTACCCCACACCCGGAGCCCTGCCATCAACCCCCCAATTAACCAGTCTGAAGTGGTGAAGTTAAACAGATGAATTCGGAACAATTCATCTAGTCACTTTTACTCTATCGACACAGCCCGCATCTTAGTTAATCATAGAAATATCTGTGCACGGACATGCAAAGTAATGTGAAATGCTTTGTAAGATTGCAACTATCGTAGTTGGCCAAATTGGTCACGTACTTGCCACTTTGCAGATACAGTGGCAAATTGATGTGAATTCAAAGGTCTATACTATTTGAACTTTAATCAATAAGGTCCTTATTCTTACTCATTCTGGTATTGTAATCATCTGTACACAATTAAAAGAAATTAACATCCTTCCACTCACAACTGAACACATAATAAGCTAATATACATTGTATATATACAGTATATAGTAGGATAGAATGGTTGTGTTAATCCACAGATGCAAAAAAATAAGTATTGCAATACTTGGTGATACCTTTTTTATTGGATTAACAGTCAGTTTAGATAGACAAGCTTTCAAGAGGTCTGTCCTCCCTTCATCAGGTTACAAGCAATGCGTATTGTAACCTGAGAAAGTAAAAATGACTGTTAATCCAATAAAAAAGGTATCACCAAGTATTGCAATACTCATTTTTTTTTACATTTGTGAACTAACACAACCACTCTATCCAAACTAATATACATATATATTTATGTATGTATATATATATATATATATATATATATTACAATTCCATCTTTAACATCTTTAAGCACAGTAATTTACTTGGTTCTATTACTGCCATTCAAGGTAATGCATTTCCATTTTAAAACCTATAGGAAAACCTATGAACTAAATGTGACTGAACAGGTCATTTAACAATTACCATGAACTAATTTAAAAATCTTACAGCAATCATTTCTGCTATAACTGGATTCTAATGTGGAACGTAAGATAAGCTAGACAACAGTAGCAATGCACAATACTAGGGAATATGGAAATACTTCATAATGAGAAAATCATAATATCAGAGGTTAATATAGGCTTTAGAATCCCAGTGGAGCAAGTTATGGAATTTCTAGATGCTATGATGCTAAGGAAATTTCTTAAAGTGGGGGAGGGGTAGGAGTTCACTACTTCAATTACTCCTAGACCTTCATAGAAATAGAAATGAATACAAATTACTGCTAAATATTTTGTTTGGGAAATTAATGTATAGTTTAACATCAAAAATGTTTTAGAAGTTTCAATTTTATTACAAATAAAATATAAAAAAAAAGTCACACAATCAATTTGACTGCTAATAAAGCTGGTCAATTTAACCAATTTGAATTTACACATAAACAGAAAAATGTCATGTTCATGCTCAACTAGGCAATGCAATAAGGCACAAGTTTATGTATGTGCTGTATGTATGTATTGTGTGCTTTGGACCATACTATGCCCTGTTAATTATTAGAAGTCTTATATTATTTAGTTTATACTAATTATTTCCATAGTGCTAATTTTACAGTAGCGCTATGGAAATAATTGGGTTTTAAATCACAACTGCTTACTTGCCAGTGAATCATTAATAGCGCTGGATGGGGGTTGATGCTGGGGGGAACTGGTGGGAGGGGACCCCTATTAGATTGGGTTTATTTAGTTTTAATGAATTATATTTCCATAGCGCTAGTATTACAGTAGCACTATGGAAATAATTGGGTTTTAAATCATTTAACCGCTTAGATGCCGGTTAATGATTATTAGCACTGGGTGGGAGATTGATGGTGGGGGTTTTGGGCAGTTGATGTTGAGGTGGTGTGGGGGTCCTGTGGACCCCCAGTGTAGGGAATTTTATCCTGCTGATATTGCTGCAGCACTAAGTCTAGCATTTCATGCTTTAGTTACTACTGCGATAAAGATAATAAAATAGTGACTCGTTGAGTAGGGAGGAGGGAATGCACTTCTGCGATTTCATTTAGTGTGCATGGAGAGATTTGACAGAAGGAGAGATTAATCAGAGTATTTGGGGGCGTGGAAATAAATTTTGAGTGGCAGGTCCTAAACAAAATGGCAGCTTCCAGATCTGAAAATAGGGACAATCTTACAGTAAGACCTACTTTATAACCTTAAGTTTTTTTGTTTTTTTTTTGGAGAATTGACTTTACTATTGATTGATGTACTTTACTTATCGGTAACAATTTCAAGGAGACAGGCACACTTTAAAATACAGAAATACAGTTTTAATACGTTTTTGCAGAAAATGCCTGTGTTAGTATATGTACAGGTATATATTGCCAGTAAAACAATTTTTTTAATTCAAATACAATTCTTTGATTCTCTTTTAATGTACGTAATAAACATGTTCCATTTTTATGACTTCTCTAATGAAATTCAGGATTCATTCCATAATCTCAAGACATCTGCTGTCATTTTTTTTTTTTGTATCACTGTTGTATCCTGACAAAATGCCATCATCTACATAGTTTAGAATGTCCTCATCAACCTTGACATCAATTCTTGTACATTCCATGGATTATTCAATAACTGCTTATAGCAACAATGTGTCCACTACCGCCCACTTTGGATCAGGTCTATTTTCAGTTATTAGTTAGGCATGGACATCTGCTCATGAATGTGTGTAAATACATTTTAGCGCAGGTATGAATGCACAGCCAACATTTATTGCATATAGAGTAGACAACACAAAAAGGCATACAAAATATTAATATTACTTAGATGGCTTAAAATAAGGGGACTGTCTATTACTCAAAATCAACAACTATAAAAACTAGAGATGTGCATAGACTACATGTTTTGATTTTGCTTTTTATTCCATTTTTGTGTTTTGTTTTGGTTCTGATTTTTTTCAAAATATTTTGAATAAAGAAATTTTTAAAAAAGATTCTTTCACAGACATTTCCAAGTTATAAAGGCATGCTATGTGTAAACACACCAGTACAAAGCCATTTAACCAAAAACAAATGAGTTAAACATACAAGCAATCAGCAAACACTAGAAAATATAAAACAGTAACAAAGTATAGAAACAACCAATGCTAGCACACAAAATAAATAAACAGGGTCCCTGTTGCCTCCAACCTCTCACTCCACATTCAAACACCTGATGGGGGTTTTAGGATAAGGTTTATTAGTTTTCTTTTAGAGACCCTACTAAATTTAAGTGGTCCCAACCAGCAGGGGGAGCTCCTTTACTTGGGTTAGTATTTTTGTGGTGTGCTGCAGTTGAAGCAAAGAACAGGCTCAATAGCCTTGGGGGGCTTTTTACTCTGAGGGGGTTATTGACTAAAGTCTGAATTGTTGTGTATAGGTGCGAATTCGCCAGATAAAGACAGTCACAATAGGCTGCTACTGTCACAGTCGTGTCTTTATAATGAGAATATTGTCACAGTCGTGATTTTATTATGGGAAAATTGTCACAATCTTAACATTAAAAAATTGTTGAGACTTTACAATGGGGAAATTGTTCATGGATTTGCTATGGGAATCCGCTGTTTGCGAATTCGACTGTCGAATTCACACCTTAGTGAATAACCCCCTTAATTCCAAAGCAGTTTTGTCTTTACTGATTTCAGTAGGAGACAACTCTGAGCTTGTGGTACACCTTTTAAATGCCATATCTGCTATAGTCCTGTGTCTACATTCATTTAATTCAGAGACAATTCTAGGAGGAATTCTGACTATTCCTCCCAAATGGGGAAAAGAACATTTTTAGCAATAGCTACTTGAGCAAAACAATCTGTAATTTAATTCAAATCAAATGTAAGAAGTTTAATGGGAGCTAGTGTGGACCATTTTGTCTTAATGGCTCATTTGACATTGTCCCAAATGTTCTTTCAAGGACATTTAATACTTAATCAATACTACTGGACAAGTCCAAAAGCACATAATTTCTCTTCTCTTCTATAAGTATCCTCCTGTGATCTGAATAATCCAAAGGATGAAAAATGTAGTAGAATAAACTGTGTATTGACTTTGAATATACAGATACATTAATCATGTCACCTCTAAGGCACTTCTCTCAGATAATCATATCCAATATTTATTGTCATAATGTCCTCTATATAGTTCAAACCATACTTTATCTCAGTCATTTGCCTGAATCTGAATCTTTTCTTTATTATGTCTGTACACTATCATTTTCAGCTTTGTTAAGTTGAGTGCCAGTTGCCCAAGGTGTAATTCACCAGGCTTGTGCACCCTATTCTCTGGCACACTGTGTCATGGGTATAATTGCAACCAAAATGTGCAACCTGATTTCATAGGAGCTCTGTTTCTCCCCTTATTCACAGGATACTGATACTTGTTCTGCAAAAGACTTTTTTACGCATGTTAAAGACCATCAGCCCATACAAAAATTTTTCAAAGTGTTTGCGATGTTGTAATGGATGTTAAATGAAGGACTTTACCTAAATAGTCATTTATTTGCTACTGGAATTAAATTAATCTATTTGTCAGTCCAATAGAAATGATGGGTTGCTGTTTAGAGAGGGTAGCTTAATTCCAATCACAGACACATGCAAGACTGATTTGGTTATAAGAAGGAATGAAAAGTAATTTTGAAAAGTAGGGTGTAGAAACATTATGGGGCTTATAAATTAAATTATAAATTCAACTGTCGAAGTCACTTCTGATAGTTGCAAATTCACTACTCCTTATTCACTAAGCAGAGGATTCCCATAGCAAAGAAGTGAACAGAGTCAGAAGCATAATCAGCTGAACAGCAGTAGAATGCTCAGAAATTCCAGTACCACCAATGAAGTTCAGTAATGTCATCTTCAGAATGTTGTACTAACTTTATTAAGTGAATATTACATCCCTTTCTATGTTTCTCTGTCCCTAGTTCATCCTCACAATGTCCCACTAACTATATATCACTGAATATTACATCCCTTTCTATGTCTCCCTGTCCCTAGTTCATCCTCACAATGTCCCACTAACTGTATATAAGTGAATATTACATCCCTTTCTATGTCTCCTTGTCCATAGTTCATCCTCACAATGTCCCACTTACTGAATATAAGTGGATATTACATCCCTTTATGTCTCCCTGTCCCTAGTTCATCCTCACAATGTCCCACTAACTG
>WMED01028658.1:0-10410 GCA_019650415.1 Pipa parva | reverse complement strand
ACAGTAGCAGTCTATTGCGACTGTCTTTAGCTGGCGAATTCACACTTATACACAACAATTTGGACTTCTGAATTCGAATTGCGGGCAGGATAGCACCGCATCATGGGCTGGATATGGCTTGTGTGCAGTACGTTGGGCATCACTGTTCTAAATTATTTTCATGCTTCTGTTGTCTAATAACAGAAAATTGCTACAAATTGTGGAAACCTTCTCAAGCTGGTTTGGTTTTCAAGCAAATGCTGTTCTTGTTGCCTGGAAAAAATGTACAATATTTTTATATTTTAAGGAGCTATTTGATAATGTTGATGCAGAACTTAAATTAGACATGATCCAAGAGAAGAGCTAGTGAATTCAGAAGGTAATAGCTTAAAAACTAAACAAGCAACTAGAAGTTCCCTATAAAAGATATATGGGAATATAACAACCCATAACAACCAATAAGAGGCTGACTTTTATTATTCTATACCACTATTAAATTCTCATTCGCTGTTATAGATTACTAGACCACAGTTAAAAGATCAGTAACACCCAAAATAATTGCATTTGAATTAGTATAGCAGTTTTTTTTAAAGAAAGCAATTTCAACATGTTAATGTAAGTTAATTTCATGAATTGTACTGCTTACTGTCTGTACTGTAGTATTAATGTTGATGTGTTGCCACACATCCAGGAATCCTGCACCACCATAAAACTTTTGCTGGGTGTGCATCCCTGCATACTTTTCGAGTTTCAGCCTGTTCTTACCATTACAATTACTGATAGCAGCCATGTTGTTAAAGTGCACCTGTCACTTCACAACTACTACTAATTTAGGTTGTACTAATGAATTAAACATTTTTGTAGATATATATGTATTTAAAAACTGTACCTTTATACAGCATTTCTCTCTGTCATCTTCCCTGTCAGCCTGACTTTGCTTTTTCTCGTGTCTGGTGGGCAGTGGTAAATAATGATTGACATTATAGCTCCTCCAATCAGATCCCTGAAATCACAATCTAGCAAGGATTTGATTGGAGGAGCTATAATGTCAATCATTTAGCACTGCCCACTCAACACTCGGGAAAGAAAAGTCAGGCTGACAGGGAAAATGACAGAGAGAAACACTGTATAAAGGTACATTTTTAAAAATACATATATATTTACAAAATGTTTATTTCATTAGTACAACCTAAATTAGCATTAGAGTTTTGAGATCACAGGTGCAAATCCACATTACATTTCTAAACTCCATGCAGATCAGGATTACAAAGTCCCCATATATCCCTGTATCTAGTAGCACAATTTCTGTAATCCCTCTGCTTACCCCCCAGCAATGGGTGTAGTGCATGTACAGTATCTTTAGAACTCAACTCTGATCATTTGATTTGTTTCCACTAGACCAGGGGTCTGCTACCTTTAGGGCTGAGAGAGCCATATATGTGCGGCTATCTCAGCCCTTTTGAATCCGGAGCCGCTGACATCACATAGGTCACATACCCCTTATATAAGTTGAAGATAGTGGTGATGTCACTAAAAAAAGGGACAGAGGTTCCCATAGAGGACACCACCTACTCTGTTTCATCTGGTAGAGTGGAGAGTAAGAGAAATAATCTTAAATACAGATACAGAAGACTTGAAAGCAACTGAAATAGCGACTCTTACAGCAGCTTGTGATTTTTTTCCATGACCTGCAATATTTTGCTTTATGTTTATGTTGGATATGAAATAAAACTAAAAGATGAAGTGCTGCATAGAATCTCTTGTTAAAGAAGAATTAAAACCTCCTAATATATTGCATTTTTTCATTTAGCATGCATGTCAGAAACACAATAAATTCACCTACTACCTAATTATTTCCACTTCTTCTGCATTCATTGTTTCACAAGTACATGGCAGCCATTTTAGCATCTCAGCCCCACCCCCCAGGACATCTGAAATTTAACTGGGTTATTTTTGGTCATTTTTTCTTATGTATATAATTTACAGTCCATATATACAGTATATATATATATATATTATACAGTCCAGTGTTTTGATTGATGCAGTCAAAACCATTACAATCCAACAAGGTTCAGTTATCATTTGTGAAAATTATGACAAGTTTTACAAGCCAAACAATAAGTAGTTTGTCATGTCTGACTGCATATCCCTTCAGTCTAATGGAGATATTATATGGCTTACTGTGGATAAAGATAGCACCCAGCATGTATCTTCTATTTACTTCTGTTTGATTCATTTGAAGGATGAGTCATGGGGACAGGTTTAGTACAGGAAAGAGAATTTATGACTGCACTCACCAACTTTTGCCATTAATATAACCTTATTTGCTGCACCCACATGGTGAAAGTACGAAAAGAGCACTTTTGGTTGCTGCTAGATACCTAGGGACTTGTACTACTAGTTAATTACAATTTCTAACTGGTGTCTACCATGACCCTTTTACTGAGACAAATTCAGTACACCAGTTTATATTAATTCAGAGTAATTTCTTTCCCAAAGAGGGCAATTTTCTCATATGAGGAGACTCTTATGCTCTCGCCGGGAGGGGAATCCCTTTAATGCGCATGCTGATGTCCGCGTTCAGGACATCAGCATGCGCATGTCACTTGTTCCGAAGTGAGGCGAACACTACGTGCCTCACTTCGGAGCTTCCTGAATTCCCCCCTCAGTCCAGCATAGCACTGTCCATACCATAAAATGTTGAAAAGAACAGATACTACACTAGATCTTAACCAAAAGGCCAAAAAAGATATCATTACCTTATCAGAACTGCCGACTGTCATCTGTATTATTACATCTGTCAGACATTATAACATTATAGACTGAACTTAATGAAGACACTAATGAACCAAGACCATGAAAGTGCAGGGCAGATAACAGCCTAATTCACCATTGTGCGAAGTGAGCTGCGAAGCCTTCAGCTCACTTCGCACATGGTGTTATGCGCCCACTGATGTCCTGCACGCGGACATCAGCGAGTGCATTAAATGAATTTCAGTCTCAGCGAGAGCACTCGAGTCTCCTTGCCGGGACTGGTATCCCTTTAATGCGCCCAATGATGTCCGCATGCAGGACATCAGCGGGCGCATAGTACCATTTGCGAAGTGAGCCGAAGGCTTCGCAGCTCACTTCGCACAATGGTGAATTAGGCTGTAAGTATGTCTAGCTTAGCTGTATAATGTAACCATTTACCATTACCATCTTTTGTACTCTGGGGTACTTGTTTTTTTATGTATTCACAAGTTTAGCACCTTTCTGATTTATATACATTATATTTCCATACCTATAGTGCATACTGGGAGTATCTCTTTCCATATCCTCTTTGCATATCCTCTGTGTCCCTATACCTTTGATTAGTAGAGCAGTCATGACATATTACAGTGTCAGTCAACTTTCTCCAGGGGGTGAAAACTTGGTCCTCCGATATCTGGTATCCAATATCAGACCCATCTTGTTCACTCTCTCTTTCTGGCACTGGTCTGACATATTAACCAGCATATTGGGCCCAACTTTCCCCGCTCTAAAACTGGGCTTTCGCAGTCCTCCCCCAGTACTATACCATAAATCACTTGAGTTCTTTAACTCTTAAAGGGTACGATCTCTGCTTCACTGAGGTTGATTTATTTAACTCTTTTATACTAAAACAATAAGACGGTTTTGCTTTATATTAATTATTATTGAAAGATATTTAGCTACAAGTAGCTACAACTTACCACCCACTACTGTAGAAAGGCAAACAATAGCACTTTCAGGAAAATGCTCCATGATACAGTTTTAATTGCCGGTGGATTGTCTGCTTCAACAAACCATCCCCCAATTCTTTCCAGTGAAATATCTACAAACCAATGGGAACTGCTTGAAAATATGGGCACAACCATCAGACCTAAAAATCATCTGTAGCTGTATCATTGAGATGTTCCCAGCAGTTTACAGGTATTTCAATGAGAATAAGTGCAAGGTGTTTTTTCTTACATGGAAACCTGCTACAGCAAGGGGTTACCATGGGAACTGGGTCTCCACTAGAGGCACTGTAGCAAAAGCAAAACCCGTTACGCCTCTGGAAGCGCTAAGGCATACTAAACGTGAAGGATACAGGATAAGGTGATGCACCTTCTGGAAGCACTAAGGTGTACAGTGCAGACGTGTAGAAACAGGGAGTGAGATGAATTAGGAACAAATGTGACTTAAAGGAAGGTGTGGATCCTCTGTACCACAGCAGGAGTTGACTTTGGTTAACCCTGATGCACAGAGACTAAGGAGAGCCAGGCCTTAACCATCAACCCCCGCAAGGGGACATTTTTCGGCAGGCACCTCCCAGATTGTGGCCCTCAGGACAACTCCTCACTGGTGGCAGCTGGATAACTCACTTGGAAACACTGGCAGCAACCTCGAACAGCTTAACTGCAACTGGATTACTTGGAGCAGCTAGTAAAAACATCTCTCACAGCACCCCTGGGCACTGACAAAACTATAACTCACAGCACCTCCTGGAAACAGCACGGAGTACAATATCCACTCCTTGGACTATCACTCCTGGAACTATTACTCTTGGCTCAAAGCTGCTAAGACCTATCAGTGCTGAACTCACTGAAGCTGTGGTGTTAGCTGTGAAGAGACTCACTCAGATGCTGCAGAACCTCTTAGCTGAAGACACATGGAGATGATCCCTTTAAGAAGCTGTAACTCTGAGGCAGTAGCAGGCTGTAACAAAGGCATAGATAGACAGGCAGAACACTTGCGCAAAATGTCAGGCTAGAAGATCTGTTGGTATTTACCTATTCAGACATTGCTGACATTGATACTCGAGCCCGGTGCTAACCACAGTGCTCATATTTAAATTCACTGCCGCTGACGTCACGCGTGACATCAGCCGGCCACAATTGGCCAAGAACTCAGAAGCGCTGGGCTACACACAGCCCCAGCACTTGCCAGCAACACAAATGCCGGAGACATGAACAGCGCAGGACAGAGGTAAGCACTGCTCGTGACATTGGGCAGTCATGTACAGGTCTGAATTTGCATCCATTCACCACTTTTCAAACTCCACTTATTCCTCAAAATATGAGATATGGCAAACACGCGGACAATTCGGAAACTTACGACAGACGTGGATGCACAGAACTCTTCACATTACTTTTCTGTGTGCGTGCATATGACTTTTGACTATTTTCCAAGTGTCTGTCTCTTGACTGTGCCAAAGTGGTGAATTCCTCAAGGCATACTGTTCCTAATTTGTTGGTTTGACTTTACGAGATCAGTTAAATAGAGCGACGATGTGACATGAACTGGATATGGTGACATAGAAAGAGATGTTATTCACTTTATACAGTTAGTGGGACATTGTGTTGATGATGTAACTTCAAATTGCTCAGCCTCTTTTGGTCCAGTTCGCATCACTCCACATGACTATACATCCTACTACTTTCTGACTACAAAAGAAATTGCATCCAAAGCTGTTTGCTTCTTCGCTATGGGAATCTGCTTCTTAGTGAATAAGGAGTAGCAAATTCACAGCTATATAGGAACTTAGCAGCCTGAAATAATACAAATTCATTTCGACTTTTGCACTGTCTTGAATTGGCCCCATTATTTACCGTTGGCTTTAGACTGGGTCCACATTTACAATAGCAATCTCTGCTTTATTCTATAAACAGGCACACTCTAGCAACTTCCTAGCCAGAATACTGACAAGTTTTAATCTGTCACCTTCTTCCACCACTTGATAAATACTCTTCATTCTATTGGCAAATATTCTGTCTAACGAAAGCTGCCATGCATACCGGTAATTCAGTAAATCTTTCTGTTTACTTTTTGTTTTGTTTTTTTCTAAAGAAAATGTTCCTGTATTTCACTTCTATATGGCGCATTCCTTACTATTTGAAAGCTTTGCCACTTTATGCCTGTAGGGAGAAACTTTTACTCAGAGTATATTTCTCTGTAGTGAACAGCAGCTAGCTACAAGTTGTGTGAACTCCTCACTTCTTGGCAGGGGCATTATGTTTTTTTCCATGGCGGGATGAGATGGGTACCTATAATTAGCATGCTAAAAAAGAGAGAGAAAAAAAAAAAGACAGCAGTCATTACTTTCCTGACAGAGGAAGGCACGAGACCAAGGACCATGTAGGACAGAGGAAGTGCAGAAGAGCTGGATGTCTGTGTGAATGCTGAATGGTAAGATACTAATTTCAGTCTATTTTCTTTTACCAAACATTAGTCTGTCTGTTTGCAGCCACAACAAAACAGATCAGTTGCTTTTCTTTAAGCCAGTATTTGCAAATGAATTCAATAATCATTTTTTAAAAAGATGGCAAACAGTTGATTAGTGCTGAAAATCACAGATCAGTAAATGGAGTGAGTGATTCTTCTTAATGAATAGACTCAAATGCTGGCATGTCACATTTACTTATTACATAAATAAGAACAGCCTGCTTCTCTCTTTAAAGTCTCCATACTGCAAAACAAAAACATGGTGGCAAATTAGCTAAAGCTTTAAAATATTGTGTACTTACCTTTAATATGTGGGTTATAGTTTGGGTTTCTTTGATAGAAATACCAGTGTTCATCAAATGCATGGATGATGGTTACAAAGCAGAATTCAATAATTAAAATTAAAAAATGTAAAGGCATATTTTTCTTTGCATACTAAACTGAATGTTATTTATGACATGTGCAAGGCCGTTTATTTATAAACTATTTAACCTGTATATATACCGTAAATGATGCAGCCTATAGTACGGATTTGATTCTTTCTTGACTCTTGTGCATATTCTAGTTCCGAGACATTTTGCAGCACAGTTCATGTGTAATCCTTTTAGATTCTAAAAGTCTTAATTAGTTATCTTAATTAATTAATTATCTTCCCTCTTATTGTGACTATATAACAATTACCAGAATCTCCTAAGGTTTTTTTTTTTTTTATAGAACTGAATCAGTGGTTGCTACCTTTTTACCTGTTGTAAAATTTCCAAAATGTGATGAACTTTTCCAGTATATGTTTTATAGTTTTTACATTTTCAGATATCATTTTGCAATCAATGACTAGATTTGCTTTACTCATTGGAACTGATTTCTATACAGGCAACTTACCCACTGACATTCATTGAAGGACCAGTAACACCCCAAAAGAACCGCACTTGTATAAATGTCATCTTTTAAAATTACTATTTTAAATGTTACTACTTGCTGGCTGTTTTTATCTTTACTGATAGCTGCCATGCTGGTAAACAGACTTCATTGAGTTATTTATCAAAGTCCAAATTCTCACGTAAAGGTTTGAATTTGCCACTTCTCCATAATCGGATATTTAGTAAACTCTGTTATGTGGTGAATTCACCAGCTAACAATGATCGCACACTACACAATAGAAAGGCAACTGATGCATTCACAATTTCAGAATTAACATCTGTGTCAGTCAGGCACTAGGGTTAATTATCAAAGAGTAAATTCTTATCCTCATTTGTATTAGCCACAGTTCTTGTCAGTTTGCACACTGTGTAGCATAGTCAGTTGTACATATTCACTATTTAGCGTATTATCTCTCTGTGATGGAGCAAATTGTCATATAGTGATATCAACAATCAATTATATTGTAGAAAAGTGATGTCATCTTTACATGGATCTGTTTAAATGAGACAATGTCACTCTAGCTATCTTTTTTCTACATTAAGAAATATATACTTAATACAATATGCATGAATTATTGGTCAACAGTATTGTCACTGGAGAACAGCCACATACATTGTAACAATTTTACAATTAATTTACGCTGGCATGCCTTGCTGAACTGCCACTTCATCACATGATCAATACCCTAATTAGGGGCGCATAAATATGCAGTTGGCATTATGTCATGAACTGAGCGAGAATTTGCCACATCACAGAAAATAACAATTTTTACTGAATGTGCCAAAGTGTTTAAATTGTTGGCAAATCATGCAATTGTAGGACAGTTTGATACATTTGCTCCTTCTTCTCTAGTGTTAGAGTACTTGAGGAGGTTGACTACTGGCAAACCTCTACTGATAAGCAGTTAGGCTTTACCGCAACACAAGTCTCCTTCAAGTATTTGCACAGATTATAATGACATGTTTATAGTTAATGTCAGATGCTTCACTACAATCTATTTAACATTTTTTGCTATGTACATATGTGCGCAGCATTAAAATTGTGTAAGATGTATTTGGTCTCTAAATTGTCAGTGTGGACTTCACTGCCCTAGGAAGATTTCACAAACGTAGGTGTAAATTTAATCTGACCCTGTTACCCATAGCTACAAATGAAACGATCGAGTAAATAATTCCAGCTGTAGTAAACTGATCGAAGGC
The DNA here is from genome assembly GCA_019650415.1 of Pipa parva. Taxonomy (NCBI): domain Eukaryota; kingdom Metazoa; phylum Chordata; class Amphibia; order Anura; family Pipidae; genus Pipa; species Pipa parva. The sequence continues at coordinate 2,107 of WMED01028658.1, read as the reverse complement.
AACTGCAGATCGGTTGCTTTGGGTTAATACTCTGCAGCAAGTTTGTTGCTTATGTTTGTAAAACCCCCTCCTAAAGTTCTTTCAATTTGTAAATAGAAACTGACAGAGTGAGCAGATGTGGTTTCCACTCGCCTACATTATTGCAGAGACCTCTCGGTATTATTAGCAAATATTCTGTTCAGAAATTGTTCAAAAACAATTTGTAGCATTTTGTGACCTTTCTTTAAATACTCATTAATTCAGTGGCCTAGATTACAAGTAATGTAAAAAAACAAATGTTTGTCATAACATAGCAGACCTGATTTGATACCAAAAGACACTGTATTTTTTGACTTCTGTCTTTTCTCTTTAGTGGCCACCTTAGAACATTGTCCCAAAGCAATTAACCTGGTTTCTTCCTTTCCAAAAACAGCTATGCTGAACAGCATTCCACTGTTTAATATCACCAATGCTCTATTTCTTTACTGACGTCAAGTTATTTACCATGTGATCTCTAAGTGAATCACTGTAGTATTTATACTCGCATTTATTACAGAGATGTGTTAGCTATTCATGTGCACGACTGCATTTACAGTTACTCTTTTAATTTGTACGTTGTTTTTGTATCCAAGTAAACTGTAAATCTAATGTAACAAAATAAGAATGTTGCAACTGTTAGTATTTAGTTCTTTGGTTGACTTGCTATTAGAACAGTAAAGAAGGGATCACCACAGTTTTTGAAAGGCTAACATGTATGTTGTGACATACAATATTATGGGAGTTATTGACTAAAGTGAGAATTCGACTGTCGAATTCTCAAACAGTGGATTCCCACAGCAAATCTGCGATCTCATCAATTTTCCCATCGTAAAGTTGCGACAGCAACAATATTTCCATAGTAAAGTTGTGACTGTGACAATATTTTTATTATAAAGACGCAACTGCGACAGTTGCAGTCTATTGTGACTGTCTTTAGCTGGGGAATTCACAACAATTTGGACTTTAGCCAATAAGCCCCTATGTCTCTGGTGAAGTATTCATTGTGTAGGGTATATACTATATGGGCGGAGATTTTAGTGTGTTTTGATTTTGGTTGTTTTATCCTTATTTTCATACCATCTATATAAATCATGTGGGTTCGTTTTTTTTTAACATTTTTTCCAAGTAATATAGTGAATCCTGTAAAAACAACAAAATAATTAAAATAATCCCACCGTGGAAAGAATGAAAGAGAAATTTTAAAAATTCTTATTTCAAATTTTGGATTCCAATAACTCACCACTTTGTAAATATGCTTTGTAAAAATATTTTTTTTTACAGTAAAATAAACTAGTAAAAGGAAGGGATTATGGTAATGAGCTTGATATCTCTTTGCATTTCTAAAAGGGTCATTAATTAAATATTGGGGCCTATTTATTAAAGTGCGAATTTGACAGTCAGAATGAATTGACATCACTTTGGGTCGCTATGCTCTGATAGGGGCATATTTGCTATTCCTCATTCAATAAATGGTAGATTCCCTTTCTGAAGAAGCGTACATTAAACGCAACATTTTTTCATGCGTAATGTGGAATAGTCAGTTGCTCTGTAATGGGTGTATTGTGATGCAAATTTGAAATTTATGCCATCTTTACAATGTTATACTAACTGTATCAAGTAAATATTACATCCCTTTGTATGTCATCATATTCTTTATATTGTCCCATGGATACTATATTTTGTTTGTCTTTTAAGTGAACAGTCACCTTATGCCACACCGAAGCCCTACTTCACCACCCTGAACTGGCTAAGTCAAAATGGCAAAATCAGTATGCCTTGTGGAATTTGCCACTTTGCCACAGTCCAAAACAGGCGAAAGTTACATGCAAAGAGCGCTTTAAGGAGGTAATTCAGCATACTCCGAAGTTACCCTCCAATGCTTCGCCTCTGCTCGCAGAGACTGTTATGCGCTAGCTGATGTCCTGCGCACGGACATCAGCGAACGCTTTAAAGGGAATCCAGTCTGAAGGCTCAACTCGAGTCGCCGCGCAAGACTGGAATCCCTTTAAAGCGTCTGCTGATTTCCGCGCGCAGGACATCAGCTAGCGCATAACAGTCTCTGCGAGCAGAGGCGAAGCATCGGAGGGTA
>WMED01028656.1:0-10410 GCA_019650415.1 Pipa parva | reverse complement strand
TCTAAAACCATCCTAATTTCTCATGCGGCCCCTTGGGAAAATGAATTGCCCACCCCTGCTCTAGCGTGTGTCTGTGTACATTATATTTACATACTAGACAGAAATGACATAGACAAACAAACAAATAAATATTGTAGATAGAACATGTAACAATATACAAATGTTCATACAATTCTGCAGCTTTTCCAGTTCCAAGGATATAAACCCTAAAGTAAACCATATCTGTACAGCCACAATTATTAAAAGAACTTATACTGTATGTAATATATGATATTGAAGGTTGGATTGGCCAGAGGAGTGTCCTGTTCACTGGAGTCAAACTGACTAATTTTAGATTTCATTCAGGGCATATATTTCTATCAGGTATCAGCAAGTTTGATACAGCTACATATGGAAAAATTAGCTTGTAGATCTGGAGGATTTAAAATATAAAACATTTTATCTATCCAAACAGGCTAAAAACAAAATAGGAGATTGTGCCCAAGTTGGCTTGTGTGCTTTCATTTATTTTTCTGACACTGTGCCTGATTACGTTACAGTGATGTCAAAGTATGCCCTCTGTCACTTGTTCATAATCTTAATTCAGTTTGTTGTAAACTGATTATCACATACCGGTGCATCCTGAACAGAGGAGCTATGGGAGGACATAATGAACATTTAATGGACAAGCTATGGCTTTCCAAGGGAGGGTAAAATTTAGTGGCAAAGTCAGTGACACCTTTGGAATATGGAGGAAAACTGAGCAACACAAATAGTTCCTTATGGTATCCATAAATGAATGTAAATTTTAGTGTGTTTATTCTTTGGCGGTATTTTACTTAATTCAAAAAGCACTTCAGAATAGACAAAATGGTCAATCAGCAATGGTAAAATTAGAATTCCTATAAATATTAAGAGTACAAAGTATTTCTTAAATTGCAAAAGTTACAAAAAAGGGAATGCAAGTGGCTGGGTACTTACAGACAAGTTGTAGAATGTTCCAAATTTAAAGGCAGCTTCCCAAATGCTCTGTGTGTCAGGACACATCTGCAAGAGATTTAACAAACACAGGGAATTAGCCATACATCAAAAGCAGTGCCAGATCTGATGAAAAACTACCTCTAGCATACAGAACTGTGTACAATAAACACTACTTCTAATTCATTATTGTGTGCAAACAAAGGGGAGACATTGTGCCATTAACTGTATATCTGGCACATTACATATGCCTATGGAAAGTGCAGAGTATATAGCAAGATATAGGCCAGTGGTATAATTTAATCTGAAGTCTTTTTTTGTTTAATATAAACCATTATACAGTTTTGCAAGGTCCCTGGCCCAACTACAGCCCCCAGTTTGCTTGTTGTCTACCTTGTATTATCTACAGGCTCATGACTGCCTTTCTCAAATATTTAAAGGGACAGGCAATAAAAATGGGAAATATACACATTCTATCCTGTGTGCAGCCACTGCCAAGAACCACTTATATACATTATAGGTCACTAACGTCTATATATTGTTCAGCATTTAAAGGCTTCTTTGTTTATGTGCTATAGCAACCCAGTCGTGTGATTTAATTTCAATCACTGGCACTTTTCACTCCATAAGAATGTTGAAAAATGAAAGGGACCTTTTCAAATAAATAGGTAGAAGTAAACCACAACTTCCAGCATGTTTAGGATAAAAATATAAATATATATATATATATATATATATATATATATATATACACACAGTATATAGCTTTACAGTACACATCTGATCTGAGCATCACTAGCAATGTTAAGATTCAGCATTAAATTAACCTGGCCTGGTAAATAGATTCTATGACAATAAAGGCAATGTTACAAAAAACACTGCTGTGTATTTGTGGAATTTGTTGCAAAAGTCCTACCTGCACCTGACCGGGTTATTCTTTTTTACCAAGTCCTCTAGAGGAGGAATTCTCAGCTATTCTAATGAAGAGCCTTGCAATGTCTAATAGGACATACCTTTTAGCCTTGATTCCAAGTGTAACATATATATATATATATGGAGGTTATCATTACCCTATTACTTATTATCTTACCTGTAAAATTCCTCCTTTGAGATCAGACCAGCCCAAAAAGTTCCCACGGAGATCGTACTTCACAAGTTTAAACTGCATCTGTTGTTAACCAGAGAGAAGAAGGATATTTATAAAGCTTTCCTTTGATTTCTACAGGATTGAAAACAAGTGACTTTCAACATGACAACAAATTAAAGATTTATAAATAGGAGAGATCAGCATTAAAAAAAACATTCTTCAGTTTTAAAGGAACAGTCCAGCTGAAAATAAAATACATTTTTTTAAATTTATGTTAATTACCAGTTTTTATTAAACATGATTATCAATTTTTTTTTTAAAAGTTAAAATTCTTACTTTTAAAGAAGTGCTATACAGCACTTCTGTGTTGAATACACCATCTTCAGACACTGCTGGTAACTCTACGGCGTCTGAATCAGACAATCCCTATCAGGGGCGCATTCCTCTCCAGCCACGCGCTCCTAGTGAAGCCCTGTAATTGGCACTTCCTAGAAGTCACATGGGAGAGCGTGCATATCATCCAGGGAGGACACACTGATCACATGCACGCTCTCCCATGTGACTTCTAGGAAGTGCCAATTACGGGGCTTCACTAGGAGCGCGCGGCTGGAGAGGAATGCGCCCCTGAGAGGGATTTCCTGATTCGGACACCATAGAGTTACCAGCAGTCACATGCAGAAGTTGCCCTAATCTAGGAGCAGCAATTGTTTTACTTACAACATAGGAAGCCTATACACAAGCAAGGCTTACACACTCCAAGCATCGACTGCCACATAGACATACAGGGGCAGCATCCTATAGGAATTCTGGCTGAGCAAAGGGGAAGGAAGGAAGCTGCATAATGTAAAGCCAATAGCTGAAGGGGGCAGGCAGGAGAGAAGAGCACTGCCTGTGCTCAGATCAGGGATTAATTTCTCCTTTATTACATGGGTATATTGGTTTAGGGGATACCCGGGACCCCATAAGCATGTAATCTAATGGGGCCACCTACACTAGTGACCCCTCTACCCCATTTTGGTTGCCCTGCCTGCACCAACACCAGACAAAAATGGCATTTTATTGTCCCCAAGTCAACACTGTTACCTGTGAATTTCTTGAGTAGGTCAGCTGATTAGGTGATGGTGCTGTGGTTCCCAGCTGAGGAACATTACTATAAAACAGCGGTGGCAAGAAGGTTCCTCTGCAATAGCATAAACAGAGAATAATTTAGAAATATAAAGAATAATTTACACACACAGACTAGTGTTCTCACTTGCTAAACTTTTAAACTATCCCACTTCCTAGAAATGTAAAAAAGGGGCCTCCAGGTGTGCTTTAGGAAAGCATCAGGATGCAACAAATATAGTTGGCTTAGACACACACTGGTCAGCTTAAACATACATCATGATGATGTTTTGTGCTGTGAGGCAATTTCTCTCCATCTTGTTCCATATTCAAAAGCAGCATCTCCAGAAATAATTGTAAGAGGGAGCAAGTGTAACAAGACAAAGTTAAATCTGCCTGCATTCAGCTAATAACAAGTTGTCAAGATAGTATTCCATATACAACCACCCTTGAACTGGATTTGAAGAATTGTTTTATAATTTGTCCATTTTATAATGTTTTTGAACCATTTGTCATTTTGTTCTGCCTCTTCTTTTCTAGTGGCCAGGACCACAGATTACTGGAAACTGCAAAATATTTCCATCCACACCCTGTACTATGTCTCTTCCACTACACAAAGATTGCTTTCAATTTGGACTATATTTTACTCAACAATGAGTAAGAGGACACCCAGTGAAATCATTTCTGTTTGAACCCCCGAGAACTCACGTTGGTAAGGAAAGGTATACATTTAATGCTGTGGTAGTTGAGGATGCCAAATCTAGGATGGCCATATTTGTCAGAAGCTGGCAGGCTGTTGCATTGCCATAAATCTGAAAAGAGAAAAGGGGATTATATACTACAGAAATACAGAAAAACAAATAGTCCTTGAATTATATCTTCTTCTTTTCTATCTTTCTATCTTAATCTTATATCTTTTTTTATTAGGTCAATGTCTGAGTTGGTGAAGCAACCTTTATTCACCTAGACCACAAAGAAAAGAAAAGCCATTTATTTTCCTTTACATACAACAGCACTTTTAACATGACATATGTAAAACAATTGCTGTAAAATTGCCTCAGACCTCTGTTCTTTTACTTTGTATGCTCAGTGATGGTGTTGCTGGGTTACATAGGAAATTCACCATTATTTAAAGTCACACACCTTCCTGCAATAGGGTGAGGCATTTTTGGTAGCAAAAAAGCCGATCACATGAATGAAGGTGCTATACATGCTAACTCAACCTGTAACTGGGAAAATGATGTTGGAAAGAAATTAATTCTGTTTGTAGATTCAGCTCCATTTGAAAAAAAAAATAACATTTTTCCAAAGAAAAATTTTAAAAATGATATGAATGTAAAGGAAAATTATGATCAACATCAATAGTAAAAGGTTTGTCAAATTCGACAATGAAAACAAAATTCTGCCACTGAAAGTTATCTGGCACCATGATCTGCCCTTTGCTAAGAGCTGTATTACAGGTAGATAAGATATATGCTTTACCCAACCATGATAAATCATGTAACAGTTGCAGTGTGACATGGCAAACAGCAACATACCTTGCAAGCTTGGTAACTGGAATCTAGAAACAAGTTCTCAAAAGCAGAGCCCTGAGAGTAAACCTGTGAAAGAAACAACAAAGCAAAGTTGAAAATCACCGATATATTTCTGCCGTCTGCTGTTCAATGCACTTACAGCATGTCTAGCCAATCAGATGTGAGCAAGCTATCAAAGGAACTGGAATTAGGGTGGTACAATTTAATCCATTATAAGAGACACTGCAAAATAGTATTAATATAAATAGGCATTGTATTTTAGATCTTACAGGTACTGCAGCCTTTAGAGATCTGTATTTATTGCACAGATTATATTAGCAAAATAGCACCCTTATGATTAGAAAGCAATATTATAAATAAAACAAAACATAACATGACTAAGCGCCCAGCGCGAAACGCGTTAGGGGGTGCCCTTACATCATAACCATTTTATTTTCATTTTGTTCAATCGTTTTTAACATGGATCAATAAACACGGATTTTATACTTTGAATTTTGGGAGTGCCGGTTGCATCTATATTTTGTTTGCTCACACAGTGGCTTTTTCAACTGTGCACCCCTTGTCCTACTAGGACTGTGATCCTTACTGAGGATATCGCACCTTTGGGATAGAGCAGCACCATCACAAGTAATTTTTTATAAATAAAACAGCCTACTTCAAATGTTGATCTCCTTTAAATTGAGTACCCACCTTTGTGCAATAAAAGTGACTTTAAAGGAACAGTTTAGGCACCAACAGTTATTTGCTGTCTGTTTGGCACTGTTAAATAAAAGTTAAATAAATGCTTTTTGTCATATAAATTATTTATTTATTTCCACCCTTCACAATTTAGGACCAGTTTGTTACTGAAGCTGCTTCCCTCTCTCTGCTTCCCTCTCTCTCTCTGTTCAGCAGTTCAGCTTGGAATATTGAGTGACGGAATTGACTGACAGGCTGGATAATGCTAAATAACCAATCAAAACCTTTAAGATGTCATCCACCTTTTTTTTTAATTCTGAAAGGTGTAGTTAACCCAGCACAGGCAATTGTTAAGGAAAGGGCTGAAATATTTGGTCTCTCTCTCTCATGCTCAATATCAGCGCTTTCTACTGACAGCTTACACCATTAGCTGTAAGTATTGTAACTGCCCATGGTAATTCATTAACTATTCATTTTGTCCTTCCTGAGACGCTGTTTTGTCAGTGGCAAAAGATTCCAACTAGGAAGTAAACACAGAGAAGCTGTGTACAGCTACACAGATGGAACAATTAATTCCTTTCCTCACACAAAAGACTGACAAGTACTGTATATTAGAAAAAAAATGTATTATGCATTTACAACACACATCACTTTTTATTAATCGGACTGGACTGTTCTTTTAGTGACAAGATAAAACTGCCTATTTTTAATAAATAATGACAAAGCAAGAGATCAATAAATTCTTCCTAGAAATGACTGGTGGGTTCTTTCCCAAACACTCCAGACTAGTTATCATCTGCAGCTTAACAGAAAGGACTATGAAAATAGTATCTGATTGAACAAAGCACTATTAGGAAAGACTAGAGTTAGACTGTTAAAGCAGAGATACATGTAGACAGTACCAAATTCAGTCATAGAAATCCTAAGAATATGCACAATATCCATACAACGAAACAAGGATTGGGATGTAACTGTCTGATCATCTAGATCAAAAAGTTGCATCATGCAACTACATCCTGTATTTACAGTCACTAGAAGTGGCAGTCCTTGGCAACTGGTTTACTGAGATAGAATATTCCTACTGTGATCCGCCTGCAGGCAAATTGGAATCTCCTAATAGGATTCCTAATGCAGCTTCAATTATAATAAACAATACATACCGTATTTGCCAGTGTATAAGACGACTGGGCGTATAAGACGACCCATAACTTTTCCAGTTAAAATATAGGGTTTGGGATATACTCGCCGTATAAGACTACCACTCTTCCAATGCAAATCCTGCTTGGATTGGTCAGCTCTCCCTTCCTGCCCAGCCCTCCCTGTCTCCAAGATTATCAGAGCACTATCACACTGTGCTGCCCCTACAAGCCCTACCCTCTGAATTAGGGGGATGCTATCTTAGTGCTCGACCCCCTCCTTTTCTCATTCCTTACCTAGCTCCACTTTTGCCCAGCTGTCTGTGCTGAGCGCTATAGCATTTCCTCTCCCCAGCAATGATTAAACTTCCTGTCGCTCACAGGAAGATACATCAATGCTGGGGAAGGAATGCTGTAGCGCTCAGCACAGACAGCCGGGCAACGGAGGAGCTAGGTAAGGAGAGAAAAAAGTCATACCCGGCGTATAAGACGAGCCCCGACTTTTCAGATGATTTTCAGGGGTTAAAAAGTAGTCTTATCCGCCAGCAAATACAGTAATATATGGTTTAAACAAGAAAGTCAGCTTCAAAAATAACTACTATTAGAATTTTGTCTTTTGTAACTTGCTCTTCTCTTTATTTGTTGCCTAAGGTAAGGTTGACCTTGCCCAGGGAAATGAATTCTTGTCACTTGTCAGAACAACTCCAAAAATTCCTACTTTGTAAATAGATTTTCAACTTACACAGTCTCTCATCCAACATATAATACATAATCAATTTCTATTTCTATGTATTTTGGTAACGAAAGCAAATGTTGACTATATTTTACCGTCACTGCTTCTGGGAAACACAGACCTCCAGACTGTGGAAAAAGAAAGACATCATTTTTTGAATAAAACATAAGCTTTTAAATAAAATGTCTCAGTCAGTCTTTGCTCAACAGAAAAAGAAAATGTTTATCTTCCTGTACATTTCCTATGTATTCTGCACCTACCTGATATACAGTGTATTCTAGAATTTCTTTTACATTTTTTAATATTTGTCTCACTATAGGCAAAATATTCCATACACGTGCTTTGATTTTTTTTTGGAACAATTACTATTTTTCTCTTTTCTTTATTATATCTATATACTGTATACAGTATATTTATTATAGATTATATCTCAGTTTATTTTTCTAGCATCATATACTTCCATCATCACAACAGTATTACAGTTGTTTATCTGATTTCTCGCATTTATTTAGAGGTGTTCATCTTATCTATTGCAACTGTATCCTTTTACCTTGTATACCTCTCCTTTTTCATATCTGAAATGGCTGTGTAATTCTCACTTACTCACCTGGTTACTTGCTGGGCAACTACAGTTGGTTCTTTGAAATGTTTGCTGACATAGAACACACCTAGGAAATACAAATCTTCAATTCAAAATAAGCTCATTTTATTTTATACATCTGTAAAGAGCACTGTATTGTTTTTGGTGAAGATATTCTGTTTTTCTTTTAACATTTCATGGAACAGTTCTGTTTTTTGGGTCCTGTCCAGCAGTGCCAGGTCCCAGACCCACTTCCATGTACCTGATGGGTGCCCCTTTCCAAGACCTTAATGTTGCACAGCCAATCATGGCTGGGGGGAAGGGAGTGGGTGGTGTGCCTTGATGTAACTATTGATATCACTGGCACACATCCAATCAGAATGGCAGTGTGCCATTGTCTCACTGTTCTCTTCTACAATATTGGTAGGTATCGGTTGGTGACCTTGCTAAAAATTCATTTTGTGTCATGTAACCCATTTATTTACTAGTAACAATACAGTACTACAAATAAATCACCTCCTTATAAGGTAAAACTCGGGTCTTTTTTATATATTGGGGGAGGAGGGAGGGGGTTTGATAATTTTCTGAAATTCAACCCTACATACAACTCATAAATATGTTCCACCACATTTTAGCAATCTTCTTTCAATCCTAATATAATATATGTATATAATACATGGAGTCATATTCCTTTAATTACTTACTGGTTTCCAATGGCATTTGGCACTGTGGACACAGCACAGTTAGCACATGAGTATGTAAAACTGGCAAAATTTTCCACTTAAAGAAAAAGAAAAAATAGAAAAGATTACAGGAATCCGAGAAAAACGAATCTCAGAGTAAAAGCGAGTTCTGTTACATATTAAAGCTCTTAGACCCCTTCATACAAACTGCTGATGGGAAAATATTTAAAGTTCACAAAAAACAATAACTACAAACTCCTTATATACTGTATACTGTATATATAAGTTAGGGTAGAGAGGTCGTGTTAATCCACAGATACAAAAAAATGAGTATTGCAGTAATTTATACCTTTTTTATTGGACTAACATTACAGTATATATATATATATATATATATATATATATATATATATATATATACTGTACACACACACACATACATAGGGCCGGTACTACTGATGGACGATGTGGGCGACGGCCCAGGGCACAATCTATTTGAGGGGCACTGTCGCCAACATCACCCATCTCTAAAACAACAACTACTTCCGGCTTGCCCCTGAATGGCTAACAGAGCACACATTTTTATTATAATACGTCAGCAACAGCATTATCTTAGATGAAATCAATAGGGAAACCTATACATGGTTCCTTATTCTCTTATTCTTTTATTCAAACTTACTTCATTCAAGCTGACACACAAGTAATTACTGATCATTCCCTGCAGGATCGTAGCTTTGACTGTGGAGCTGGTCACGTGTGCTCTGTTAGCCATTCAGGGGCAAGCTGGAAGTAGTTGTTGTTTTACTATTTAAGTCTTACACTTGTACGCTTGTATTTTATGCCATGACTAAGAGCCACGCTCTAAACGCGTAGACACAATTTTCTTTGTTTTTGAATGTTGTTTTTATGTGACCCATGTGGTTGAAATAAAGGGATTTTTTAGTTTTCACTAGGAGTGCCAGAATCATTGTTTGCCGTGTTTTTTACAAGCTGTCCATCTTCCTGAGCACCCGATTTCTTTACAAACACAGGGTATCGTAGAGGTTAGTACTTAATTTTTCTCCTCCCCACGCCCCCCTGCCCTGCGCTGCTCCCCTTACCACCAACAGCGTTCCAACGATGCACCTCCTCTAATGAGGTAAGTTGAATGCAACGGCGCTCCTTGGCTGCTTCGGGTCTTGTCAGCTGTATTCGGCAGCTGCTGGCAAGACCCGAACATCTAAGGATCACCGTCACATTCAACTTACCTCATCAGAGGAGGTGCGTCACTGGAACGCTGTTGGAGGTGAGTGGGGGGGAGGGGGGCGCGGGGCGCCAATAGGGCCAGGACTGCCCCTGCATACACACATATATTCACAAACTGGATTCCAAAAAAGTTGGGATATTAAACAAATTGTGAATAAAAACTGAATGCAATGATGTGGAGATTGCAAATGTCAATATTTTATTCATAATAGAACATAGATGACAAATCAAAAGTTTAATCTGAGTAAATGTAACATTTTAAAGGAAGAATATGTTGATTCAAAATTTCACATTATCAACAAATCCCCAAAAAGTTGGTACAAGTAGAGATAAGTGGCTGGAAAAAAGTAAATTGAGCATATAACGAACAGCTGGAAGACCAATTAACACTAATTAGGTCAATTGACAACATGATTGGGTATAAAAAGAGCTTCTCAGAGCGTCAGTGTCTCTCCGAAGCCAAGATGGTAAGAGGATCACCAATTCCACCATTGTTGCACAGAAAGATAGTGCAGCAATACCAGAATGGTGTTACCCAACGTAAAATAGCAAAGACTTTTAAGTTATCATCATTAACCGTGCATAACATCATCAAAAGATTTAGAGAATCTAGAACAATTGCTGTGCGTAAGGGTCAAGGCTGTAAAACTCTACTGGATGCTCGTGATCTCC
>WMED01028654.1:0-10410 GCA_019650415.1 Pipa parva | reverse complement strand
TGTACAGCGCTGCGTAACCTTGTGGCACTTTATAAATAAAAATATACATACATACATACAAAGGGGCAGGGCACTTCCTCTATAAAAATTAGTTTGACCTTCACCTTGAACAGCATGTTTGGCAGGGAGGTTTTAGCAATTAAATGACAGGCATAGAGCAGTGGTCTGCAACCTTTTTGGCTGAGAGAGCCATATAGTGCAGCTCTGCTCAGCCCTTTTGAATCCGGAGCCGGTGAAGTCAGTGACTCCGGACTGGCTAGCAACCAGGAAGCGCGGTGATGTCAGCAGCTCCAGATTGGCTAGCGACCTAGAAACGTGGTGACTTCAATGGCTCTGGACTGCTAGCCAAAGCGCTGAGGGAATTTTGTCTCTACAGCACTTTCTGGCGATTAACCAGCAGACTGTAACGAGCGGTGGTTGCATGTGAGCACCGCTTGTTACAGTCAAAGAGCCAGATGCAGCCATCAAAAGAGCCGCATCTAGCTCAAGAGCCATAGGTTGCAGCCCAGTGGGCTACAGGTATATATTTTTTAATAACTTTATTTTACAAATATGCTTGTTTGGAGGTACTTTTTATTTTCATTTTGTTTTTCTTTCCAACCCTAAACTGCCCCTTTAAGTTTATTTCAGGCTTGCTACTTACTATTCATTCTTAGCTTTCCACCTTCGCTCCTACTTCCCCTTTAACATCTATCCTTTCTCACATGACCTTATATTCTTGTACTTATTCCCCTCCTTTCCTTTTGCCAATTATAAAAATCTTAAGAATAAATCAATAATAATAGTTATTGCTTCATTTGTGTCTCCATGCTCTAAAGCAAATGTATGAAAGAAAAGCTTTTTTGGCTACTATCAAGTGCTGGATCTATATAATAAATACATGGCTGTTTAGTTTTATTGGATCATTTTCACATTCAGCTGGATCTTTCCGATACATTTTCCCTGGCAAGCCTTTATACAGAAGTATGATACTGTACCACATGTTTGATGTACATTCTGCCAAGACAAGGAAATCTCTTGTTAACCACAGAGGTTCCATTAATAGTTCAGTGCTGGCACTGAAAAATATAAGAAACTATGAAAGAGACTGTAGGTCAATTGGCGTATAATATTTCTGGAACATAAATTAAATTCAGACATCTTTTTATAGTGCTTCCTTCCTATATTTAACCTCATATCTTTGTTGGCTAAAGAAAGAGGTAATCTTATGTTTTACTTCATGTATAGAAATGTAGAGTAATGTATTATCAGAGTCAATGCATTTATTAAATAATCTACAGAAGTTCCAGCTTCCACAGCCAGATGTAGAGGTCAAGGGAAACGGATTTGCAATAATTGATCCTTTAGTCTCCCTTTAGAGCCAGTATACAATTCATTCAGCTAAGCATTGCAGATAAACTGTTAAAAAGTGGAACTATAATCAGATAACATCTTTACATATGCAGTACTATATCTTAGTGAGAAACGTTTCTCACCAGTAGTTGTTTCATGTGACTCAGGATGATTTTATGCTTCACTTGTACTATGTTAAGTACTTCTTCCATTTCTGTATTATAATTGTATTGTTGAATTGTACAGCACTGAGTAGCTTAGTTTAGAAATAAAAATAATATATACATACACGTTTGTACATATTTACATTAAGCTGTTCATATATATATATGATTGACATAGTCTTTACATAGACTTGCTGAATAATATAGTCACTTTATTATTATATTATACTTATTATAACTACATATTTCACTGTCCCAAGTTAACAGAACACTTCCTACTTTCAGAAGCAGTAATTTGCATTTGCTGCTTGGGTGCAAGCATATCTCACACATCAGCCTTTTTTTTATTCTTTTTTTGTTAAAGTGTTAGAGAAGTATTAGCCCTGGTGAGTTTCTGGTTAGTATTAATACCATACAATTAAAATTCTCAAAACCACCTCTAAGGAATCCACTGAAGACTAAAAATGACCACTCAAATGTCATCATCACCAAGACTGTGCCTGGTTATACAGTATAATTGCTTTTAGGATCCTTGGGAGGATCACATATATTGAGAGAGCTAAATTCTTTACATTTATATATTTCTGTTCTTTTGTGCTTCCCTTTATGTATGTGTGTGTGTGTCACGGGTCACTTACTGTGGTGTTAATTTATAAACACTGCAACTTGTTGTGCTAATGTACACAAATTCATAAGCAAATTTACACACAAAAGAGAAACTGGCTACTTATATCCTAGCTATAATGCTGGCAAAGAAGTAGCTAGATTAAATAACCTAGGCACAATCTCTTTTTAACTTTGCAATTTTTGTAACAAACCCACCTCACTCTAACCTTCATGTTACCAAAAGTCCCTCAAGTCCTTTCCAGTTAAATATTAAAATATGATGCATATTTATGATGCATATCATGCTTATTTTTAATGATAAGTCCTGATTGTATTTTTCTTTAATTATTGTCTAGATAAAAAGAAATAATCCACTGTAATATTAACCAATATGGAACAGAGCTTCGTGTTAGCGAACGTCAGGGAAATGAATAAGGATTGGAGTTAGTGTCAGAAGGTGTCAGTCCCCATAGTGATTTGTGTTACTCTCCTTCCAGCTCTTTGGGTTGTGTAAACATTTGCAGTTCCCAGACCTTAAAGAGACGTGTTATCCTTCCAGCATTCTTCCACAACCTTTCAGTGAGATATAGTCCACTGATAGCAGAAGTGCCAAACCGTAGCCATAACTACCTTAGTATAAAACTAATAGATTAAAAAGAAACAGTTATGCTTAGGAATAGTCTGAAGGCACAGACAGAAAAATACTATCTTGCTAAGTGGAAACCAGTTATTACAAATAAACAGACTATGAGGGGAATTCACCATTCAGCGAAGTGAGCTCCGAATCCTTCGGCTCACTTCGCAAATGGTATTATGCGCTCGCTGATGTCCTGCACGCGGATATCAGCGAGCGCTTTAAAGGGATTCCAGTCTTGGCGAGGCAACTCTTTTGTTCTCACCGAGACTGGAATCCCTTTAATGCGCTCGCTGATGTCCGCGTGCAGGACATCAGCGAGCGCATAATACCATTTGCGAAGTGAGCCGAAGGATTCAGAGCTCACTTCGCTGAATGGTGAATTCCCCCCTATATTTGTGGAACACTTCACATATGCTCCCATATAGAAATCAGTTATTCTTTTCTTGTACATGGCATTTCATGCTGCATAATCACATCTATGCTGAAGCCAAACCAAGATTCTAAAATAGTACTGAACAGTATATTACAGACTAAATAAAAGCTGAGATATGGGCAACATGTGCAGTGTTTCTCAACAAGTTACCTATATAGGTATGTGCATATAGACCTTCAGAAAACTAAAACAAAAAAGGAGAAATTTATCAAATAGTCGTAGCATAAAAATAACCACAAAGCAGCTTCATCCCCATTGCATCCATTTATGTGATTTTATTACCAATACTTGCTCCATTTTTGTGACTGCCATGCCTACATTTTCAGTTTTGTACAAAGTGCTGTTTGAGTACAAGTATAATGGAAGTATAAAACCTTCTGTCTGGATCCAGGCGTCAGAGAGGCAGATAAAAGCATTTGTCTAAATAATGGTAGCAAATCACATTTGTGTCCCTTAATCAGCCTGGACTGATTTAACATGACAAGAGAGGGGAAAAGGTTTAACTGTTTTGTTTTTTTAAACAATATTGTGGCTTAATACGTTTGCAACTATATAATGGATTACAGTGTGCAAAATGATTCTGAAAAACTCAAGCAAATGCATACATTTACATTATAGCAATTTCTAAAAGTGGTCACTTGGCATTTCACATACATCAGATATGTCAAAATGATGGAAAATCAAAAATTATTGTCTGATCATTTATCCCAAAACAAACATTTTTCTTATATATTGTTAACGTACTTTCCATTTTTTTACATTAATTTCATACTGATATTATCTCCTTATACAGAAACCTTCACCCAGTGAGATTTTAGTAACATTTTAAGATTTAAAACATTGTTGCAGACTGCTCTTGTTGAGCAGAAATAAGTTTTAAATCAAATGCTCTGCGTATAGAGATAAGATACAATTCTAAGGCTTTAGCAGGTAAAAGGAGCAAATTTAGAGTGAAATACAGTAATCCACTAGCTCAGGGGTCGGCAACCTTTTTGGCTGAGAGAGCCATATTAAGTGCGGTCTTTCCGAGTTTAATAAATTTCACCGTTTCTGTATGTTTTCCAAACAAACCAATATCAATAAGTTGTAATACCAATTAGAATTTATTCAAGCAGATATTGTATATATAATAATTGTAAAGGCTTCTGATGCATTTTCATTATTTAGTGTTACTGTCCTAGAAAAAAAATACTCAATGTCACACACACACACACACACACACACACACACACACACATATATATATATATATATATATGTACATATTGGTGTGTCATGTACATTTAACTGAACACAACTTAGTTTACTTTCCCTTTAGAGAAATGCCCATGTAACCCCAAGTCTTTTCCTTTCAAGAAGCTGTAACTGCTGTTGCTGTCAAGTTTATTTAATAATCTAACACAGCAGTTCTCAACCTGTGGGTCGCAACCCCTTTGGAGGTCGAACGACGCTATCGCAGGGGTCTCGAACACGCTGTTGAAGCTGGAAGAGACATCAGGGCCCTTTATACAGGGTTCTTGCATGGTGACGTATCGAGCCAGACGTCATCATGTCACCTGTCAAGTGATGACGTTTGGGCCCGATGTCATCATTTGACACGCATACGTGATGACGTCGGGCTCGATACATCACGCATGACGTCAGCCCAGAGGTTGTTGCGGTCTCAACTAGGTTGAGAACCACTGATCTAACAGATACTATTAACCTCCATCTCTTTCCCAGAATTCTTATGCCAATATCTAAAAAATAAAATGAATGCTAATTTGTATGTTTATGGAATCTGGTATCTAGTGCCCAAAACAATGAAATATCTCCATATTTTCCTTTGTGTTACAACTTTGCCCTTGAATTGTTGGGATTCTGCAGTGGTACCATTAACAGGCATCAGTGATGACATGTTAATCAGACACATTTTTCACTTCTGCAAAGTCATTAGAGTTGGCTTCACACATCCATTTAACTTGTGAGCTTCACAGTACATACAGGTTAGTGTAGAGTCATATGTTTTAGGAACTCTGCTCACTTTGAAAAATATATTTTAATAAAACAGAGCCCCTTCTCCACACCTTTCACTCATATGAATCTGAATAACAGAATGTTAAAAACTTATGATAGTTCTATTAGTTGTAGAAGAATTACTGCCAAAAACAATCCTTCCTATTTCATCGCTCGCTGTTTTAACAAGGTGAAATTTCCTTGACAATATAATTTTTTTCTTACTTTAAAAAAAAGCTATCAAATGACTCTGCCCGGAGGAAGTAGGTTATAAAATACATATGGAGATAAACACAGTACCTTAAGTTCCAGTATTTTGATAAAAACTGTTCTAGAACCTAAACCTCAATAGTGACATAATTAAATAGACCAAAGCATATCATAGACAACAAACAGGTAATTAGATTACACTGCTTTAGGAAATAGTGAAGCAAATTTGCAATTAACCTTTTTATTCAGTTTCAAATGCATTTCAGATTAAATATGAAATAATAGGAAACAACATGTACAAGTGCAAATGTAATTCCTGCAACTGTGCCCTCCAAATCAGACAGATACACATAATCTCCACAATGGAACAGAGCTTCCTTTCAGCTCCTAGGCATTTTACCATAGGGAATAAACCACATAGGACATCCTTTTGCACATCAGTTTGTGATGCCAGATTATAAAATTGCCATCAGGTTTATTAATTACCATTTTAAGCTACTAATATAAACATTCTACAATTCTTTGTTTATCAATAGTAAAAATAACCCATATTCAAACATTAACATAATTTAAGTAAAATATCCTTGAAAAATGACATTTAATTTTTAGATCTTATTCTTTGCCAGTCAATTATTTGACTATGTTTCAAATTCTAGTTATAATATGTGAAATATTATTGTTGTAGGGCTTAATATCTGAAAAAAAAAACAAAACCTCTTTCCCTTCCACCCCGCTCAGAAAAACACTGGTTTTCCATTACTTTACTGGGTGGCTGGCATGACCCAGTTGAAATTCAGCCCTGCTTTATTGTGCCTGAAAGAAATATTTTTTGGAAGAAAATCCTTATCAGTTACTTTTCTAGAAAGTTATGTAAAATATTTCTAATAATTTTCCTTTAGTGGGGAGTTATGTTACAACTACCGATTTGGAAATACATATTTATGTATGTATGACATACATCAAAAATAAATGTAAAATGCATTATAAACCTAGCTTCAGTGCTAGGCAAGATTTGCATTTCTGCCTTAAAATATTGAAGGCAGGATAGGATTAGGGCATCCCTCAAATTTGAAAGTGGACCTTCTCTCTTTTAACCTGTTTTCTGCCTATTTTCTGGAAGCAGGGCACCATGAAAGCTGCTTCACTCTATAGATATCATTGCAAAACATTCAAAATATTCAGAATGGTGTCCTTCAAACTAGTATTCTTTCCAAGTCAACAGGAAGTTGAGGCCCCTGAAATGAGATCTACCAAATATGTCAAAAAAGGGCTTTTTGAGTTTTTCACCCATTCTTCGGCTATTTTTCATCACAAATATGGACAAAAGGTCGAAAACTAAAATTTTTACCTTTTCGTCCATTTTTTGCCAAAAACAGGCAAAAAATGGTTTTCAACTTTAGTTAATTTCATCCTTAGAGCGAAATTTATTAAACTCGAAAAAGCCTTTTTTTTCAGATTTAATTGGGAGAATGATTTGAAGTTTCTCCTGGTAAGTATCGCGAGATTTGACTTGTGCGATACTTACCGGGAGAAACTTTTTTTAATTAAATATATCCATGGAAGGGTAGCCATACAATATAGCTACCTTTCCATGGATATATTTAATAACAAAAGTTTGTCATGGCAAGTATTGCACGAGTCAAATCTTGCGATACTTACCGGGAGAAACTTCAAATCATTCTCTTGAGTTATTAAACTTGGAAAAGCACAAATGGCTTTTCTGAGTTGAATAAATTTCGCCCATATTTAGAGTGCTTTCTTTGCCATAGGAGTGTACAAATTTGCAGGGGACCATACTGAATTAATTTTAACTTTTGATATGATTGTTACAGAGCAATCGGCTATAATATTGCCCTGCTTATGCCTGATTGAAATTGGTTTGTAGGTCACCTGTTTACTTTAGTAGTAGCCTGATAAAATATGAAATCTTGGCAATATTATATCTTAACATTGTTGCTGATATATTTGTAGGGGAGACAAACCACTCCAACACAATGTACAATGTAGATTTGGAGGATTTGAGACAAAGTGCAGCACTAGTTTTTCCTCTATCTATAGCTATCGACTCATTTACCCTCTTGTAGCCTTAGTATGTTTGTGATTGTAAACCACTGTATACACTGTAAGGTCAGGGGTATAACTAGTCACTGGTGAAGGGTGGGCACTGGAGCCACCCGCCCTGGCCCCTTTCAAAAGTATTTATAACAGGGCCACCGTTAGATATCACATTGTTTCATGTCAGTATGTTTTTTTTACACCCCAGTTACACTGAAAACATCTTTTTAAATGTTCATGGTTATGTGCCCATAGCAGTACCACCTTGTTTTATAGTCAGAGAATTCCTTTGGATATAGTAGAAATCACAGAGCTTTAATTCATCAGAACACTGAGTCAACAAGCCATATTGTCCTTCTCTCACCTACTGTGTCATTTTGGACCACTAGCTGGATGTTGCTTGTTTGGTGAATATGTGTCTTGGCTAAAACAACATGGCCACACTCATACTATATTAGTATATATACATTTTTAGAGTTTTTAAACAGATGTATTTGTTGACTTCAACAATGACTAATTTAATGTTTCAGGGGATTAGTTGATAGACACTTTGAAATGCTGTGTAAGTCAGCAGTGGTCACAAAGAAAAAGAACCCTCAAAAATCTTTTATATTTGGCGAATCAATCCAGATTCAAAATGAAAACTGCTACAGTTCTTACTATACTCAAACCAACATGCTGGAAACTTAACAACAATTTCATCTCTACTGACACTTATATAATTTTTCCTGCCCATTATTCTCCACATACACAAATTCATGTCTCAGTGGGTGCAGTTGCAGTGCTTGTTGGAGAATACTAAGTGACATATCAAAGGCTAGAGAGCTGGAAGCAGGATTAGAGTACACTTTAGCCTCTAGAAAGGGATAGACTGTTTTTTCCTATCGCTATATTAAAGCCCCATAATTATGAATCAAGTCATGTCACTCAGCTTTTACAAAGTGTACCATCACCTTGAATGAAAACCTTTTTTTATTCAATTACCAATGTAAAAAGCTTGATATGCTAAATAATGTACCCAACAATTTTTTATCTTTAAAATATCAAGAGCCATTAAATAAAGCAAGTATAATCAGGCATACCATATTTCACTGATTTGCAAGCCTGAAAGGTGACATTTTAACTTTTATAAGAAAGCATGCAAATTAGGATCATTAAATCATTCTTAGTTTGCAGGGTAATCCAGTACAATGGGATTAATAATATGTATCCTTCAATGGACAGCAATGTCAACAAATGAAACTCCCTAGATTTCTACATATTACATATAATAAAATGATATTATTTTAAAAATACTGAATTCCTTTCTCTTAGTTGCAGTAATACTTACCGTGCACCAGTGAACTCTATGTACTTTTACCTAGAGAGTTGGAAAGCTAGTTAGAAAGAAGCTAGTATAAATGAAGGTTACTTTTTTAAAGATAACACAACATATCTATGCTTAGCAGAGGAATAAAATCATGAATGCATTAATACATTCTATTTATTAAATTAGGTGCTTTTTTTATTCATCTGCAAAACGAAAGCTACTGTTCTATTTTTAATTAAGCGAAGCAGGTAAGCAAATTTTCTCTCTCTCGTCGGGTTGGGCAGGGCTAAATGATTGACAATATAGCTCCTCCAATCAAATCCCTGCTAGATTGTGATTTAAGGGATCTGATTGGAGGAACTTTAATGTCAGTCATATTTTTAGCCCCGCCCAACCCAACTTGTGAAAGAAAAGTCAGGCTGACAGGGAAGATGACAGAGAGAAATGCTGTATAAAGGTACATTTTTAAAAAATACATATATATTTACAGAAACATTTATTTCATTAGTAGAACCTAATTTTGTTTCGAGGTGACAGGTCCACTTTAAAATAAAACCATTTGCCACTGTACCTAATAAAGCAATGTTTTTGCAAACATTTACTTTCCTTTTATATATTTAAACTGAAACCCTGTGCTTCATATACATTTACTGTAGAGGTTATAGATACGTAAAGGGAATCTTCATCTCAAAGCAGCAGCCATTACAACAGTGAAAACAACAGTTAGCGTGAGGAAAGGCACATATCCTTCACCATGTTATATGCACAGTAACAAGAAAGGATGAGAGTAGGTTTAATTTCCCTAGAATAAGAAAAAATACTTTCCAAGAGTGTACAGACAAGGGTACTCTTCCCTCACTGAGGCTCGTTTCTAGCATCAGCTACTATTGAACTTATACAGAATCAGAATCAAAGCAATATGTCAGCCACCATGGCTGAGTACATTTATTGTGCTTTATTATGTTTTTACAGACGTTTATCAATTATTTGTAAGAACAATCCATAGTGTTTTAGCAAAAATATATACTGATTTATTATATTATTCTTAATGAAAAAGCTGGTTTAGAAATTAACTGTTCTTTACTGTTTTTTTTTTTTTTTAAATAACATAATTGTCACTAAATTAACTACAAACATCCAAAAAAGGCACTGAAAAAGTATGCTGAATTCACCAACTTTATAAATTAATGTTTTACTCTTAAATAATACACTATGATTCATACAGAAAAATTGTATTTTATGTATTTAGCATCACAGTTTTTGTTCTTTATTCAACACCTATATTAAAGGGTGTTAGCATTCTGTAAGTGAAATAAACCATTTTCCAATTTACATATTTTGAGTAAAATGTGTGGTTTTTGCTGTAAAGTTACCTCCGCCTAATCATCTCTTTGCACAGAAGTTTGCAGCTGCCTGTTGCAACACTCTTTCCTTGAAGAATAGGGAACAGTGTTTTCCGCGAACATCACTACTCTTGGCTGATGGGCAGACCAGGTGTAATTTTCAATCAAGTAAAAACCTAACATGCTTTTTTCATCAGTGCCAATTAGAAAATTGTTTATTAGCAAATTTGTTTGGGGACTAAAGTTCCTCTTTTATCAGTGATGCAATAGACCAGTGTTTCCCAAAGTTTATCTGTTTGTGGCCCGGTTATTTTTGTGCTTTCTCC
>WMED01028651.1:0-10411 GCA_019650415.1 Pipa parva | reverse complement strand
TTACTGCAGCTAGATCTTATTTTCAGGGAAACTCGGTACCAGTACAGTATATTTCCAGTATTTTACTGTAGCTAGATCTTATTTTCAGGGAAACTCAGTACCAGTACAGTATATTTCCAGTACTTTACTGCAGCTAGGTCTTATTTTCAGGGAAACTCGGTACCAGTACAGTATATTTCCAGTACTTTACTGTAGCTAGGTCTTATTTTCAGGGAAACACGGTACCAGTACAGTATATTTCCAGGACTTTACTGCAGCTAGGTCTTATTTTCAGGGAAACTCTGTACCAGTACAGTATATTTCCAGTACTTTACTGCAGCTAGATCTTATTTTCAGGGAAACTCGGTACCAGTACAGTATATTTTCAGTACTTTACTGCAGCTAGGTCTTATTTTCAGGGAAACTCGGTACCAGCACAGTATATTTCCAGTACTTTACTGCAGCTAGATCTTATTTTCAGGGAAACTTGGTACCGGTACAGTATATTTTCAGTACTTTACTGCAGCAAGGTCTAATTTTCAGGGAAATTCAGTACCAGTACAGTATATTTCCAGTACTTTACTGCAGCTAGATCTTATTTTCAGGGAAACTCGGTACCAGTACAGTATATTACCAGTACTTTACTGCAGCTAGGTCTTATTTTCAGGGAAACTTGCTACCAGTACAGTATATTTCCAGTACTTTACTGCAGCTAGGTCTTATTTTCAGGGAAACTCGGTACCAGTACAGTATATTTCCAGTATTTTACTGCAGCTAAGTCTTATTTTCAGGGAAACTCAGTACCAGTACAGTATATTTCCAGTACTTTACTGCAGCTAGATCTTATTTTCAGGGAAACTCGGTACCAGTACAGTATATTTCCAGTACTTTACTGCCGCTAGATCTTATTTTCAGGGAAACACGGTACCAGTACAGTATATTTCCAGTACTTTACTGCAGCTAGGTCTTATTTCCAGGGGAAAAGGGTACCTTCTTTATCTTCTCCATTACATAAATTATAATTTTTTTAAACTCAGTTTTACTTTCCACCAGACTTCCTAAATATGTATTATTGATAGCACCATAAAAAACAACAGGACTAGATAACTCTGTTTACCAAAATGACTGCTTTTAGCAAAGATAAAAAAGGCAGAAAGCAATAACAATCATGTGCTGCAGTAACTGCCATGCCAATCCAAATGGTAATTTTAATTTTTTAATGTAAGTTACTGATCATTTAATAGCCATGTGGGGGCGTGAGTGCTCAGGTAAGGGGTGCATAATTTGTTGGACCATAAGGGTAGTGGGAGCAATGAAAAGGTTCTTGGCATTCTCAATTTTGGGGCTCTATAGTCTGTGTATTTAGCACAATAATTACTTATATGGCAGGATGGTTCCCCAATTAACATATATTAAATTTATACTAAATTATAGGACTGTTAGACTTCTTGCAAAGTGTATGACATGATGTGTACATTCTTGCATATTGCCGTCACTTTGGCCTTTTCTGGGGCTTTAAATAGGCAGATAGTCTCCGGCACTCCGAAATGTATAAAATCAAATAAGTTTATTGAACATCCATTAAAATAAAAAAAAAGCAAAGGTAGCACCTATGCGTTTCACGCATATAGCGCTTATTCATGGTATTCTGGGGCTTTAAACATAAAAAATTTGTGGAGGCAAGCTGAATCAGAACAGAGGTTGCTATCAGCAATGGACGTAGTAATCAGTCTTTATAATGAGAATATTATTGCAGTCGAGATTTTACAATGGAAAGTTTGTCGCGGTCACGGATTTGCTTTGGGAATCTCCTGTTTGAGAATTCCACAGTTGAATTCTCACTTTAGTCAATAACCCCCATGTCTGGAAGGCTGGAGTGGATTTGAGTGGAGGAACTTTCCAATCTTAAAGGTTGTTTTAATTAGGCAAGCTACAACTGTTTGATGCTTGCCCTTTAAGGTGTTACTGTCTGGTGGAGGTAGTGATATGTAGATAATGGTGAATTCTTGTGCATTCTTCGAGGACTAGTTGATTATTGGCTGTCCTGCTACTACTTTGCAATTTTAAGAAACTAATTTGTTAAAACCTTACAACCCAATCTCTTTGTGTCCAGATGTTATTGGGTAATCAGAAGGGAAGAAGGGTAAAGTAAGGTTAATCAGTAGGAGGGCATAATCCCCAAGCAGAGTTGACACTTCTCCACTATAGTGTGCATTGTTAAAGAGCAGATGCAGAAATAATATACAGTGATTTCTAGAGCTTGCTATTTAGAAAATAGGGCACTGAGGAACTGAAAATATATGCAAGAATCAAGCAAAATAATTCTCTCATTTTAGATTTAGAAACTAGGACATTTTCTCTGGCACCTAAAATAGCAAAAAATAAGTTTACAGAACAAGATAAAAAAAAACACAAAGTCATATGAGAGAACAGAGCGAGCCATACCCTTTTTTGGTTCTTTTTTTTTTTTTGCCCTGACTACAAACACATACTTTCTTTGTAACAAAGAAGCTCTGTCAGGAAAATAAAAAGTATTCGAGCTTTTCTTTCAACCACCTTGCAAATAGTTTGGTGCAGCTCAGAACTTCCCAGTGTTGGGGACATGCCATCTTCAGCAGTCTGAGAGGAAATCTGTGCCAGGAATACAGTCAAGGCTATAGGTGCATGGAAGGCTAAGGTACTAGAATACATAGTAAAAATATAATAATTCACAGTTATGTTATCTGAATTCATTTTGCTTGTTTAGAAATTGATTCCAGAAAGCAAAATAAAACAATAAAGCTGTGTGTTTGGGTAAATTAAAATAATGTCACCATTTAGTTGCCAACTGGCCATGTCTCCAACTTTGAATATTCACGAAAGACCATGTAACAATGACACCACTTTGCTTCAATACAGCTAATTAGGTAGAATACATTACAATAACCAATTGCTCCTATTCACCTGACCACACAGTCTTTGCAGTAGTTACAGCTGCGACCAGGTTTGAGCTCCAGGGTGATTCTGGTAAGTTCTCTTTGTTTGGTCAAGGTCAGAATGAAGTAGGGAGCCTTGGTGCTGATTCCACATGCTGCTGCATATTGAATTTGTATTTATTCATTTATACAGAATATTTTGTTATTGAATATTTTGAGGAGCTGGTCCCATAACTGACTAAAACATTGACACAAAATCTAGGCAAGGAAAAAAAATTTTTTCATCCCTGGAAAAGACCTACAGAGTTTCTAATTTGCAATGACGACCACCTATCGTAGGCTTGATCCTGCCGTTATGGTTCTCTTTCTGTTATTTCTGCTTTCACTGAAATCTCTCCCATTGTTATCCTTCCGTAATTTGCACATTGTACAAATTCAAACACAGAGGACAAAAGTGTTGAGAATGGTAAAGGTGAAGTCCACTGCATGTCATTTTATTGCATGTTGTTTAATCAGATTAGAATATGTCAGTGAT
This sequence comes from Pipa parva, assembly GCA_019650415.1. Classification (NCBI taxonomy): domain Eukaryota; kingdom Metazoa; phylum Chordata; class Amphibia; order Anura; family Pipidae; genus Pipa; species Pipa parva. The sequence continues at coordinate 6,982 of WMED01028651.1, read as the reverse complement.
GGCTTCACACGTGTCAGAGGTGACACGCCAAGACATTTTTGCTGACACACGTCATGGCTCCGTTTATGCCGAGCTCTTATTAAGAGAGTTGCCACACCTCTGAATTTTTCTCAAAGTGACACACCACCCGAGTTATGCTTATTTTTTTGATGAATTTTGACACACTGAGCTCAAAAGGTTGGCCACCACTGGAATATGTAGTTCAGTTTAGTCAGTTTATGAATAGTGTTAAATAAAAAGCCTATAAAACACAGAGGCTGTGAAATTCCACACAAAGTAGTTTGTTTGACGGTATCTTTTACAGGTGCTAAGTCAAATAGTAGTAAAATGTAAAAATTATTTCAATCCAGTTAATATCACAAATATGTGGTTTTCTGGCCTTTTATGCACGAGACAGAATTCATCTTGTTTTTTTTTTTTTTTTGTAAAAAGACACAGCTATTTCGCATTGCAGTTTCCAAATGGTTAGAGACCAGTAGGGTTGTTTAAGGACAGCCTTTTTCGCTGAAAGAGAGTGAGAGAGAGATTACTTTTAGAACAAGTGAGCACAAAAACAAAACTGAACATGCCCTGAAATGCTCCCTGAACATACGGATAAAAACACAGCAAGCCACTCATCTAGCCATCGCTTTATAAACATCTAGATAAATATTGGGTGGGAAGAACTAATGTTTAATAGGGGCTGTCAACCTTTCACTGCCAGACCAAAGGGCATCCTAGTATTAAGTTACCACAGTGGGATACAACATGTATAATCACCTAGAAAACTTTTTTTTTCCCAACGGCATTACCTTTCTGAATGAATAAATGATTGTTTCAGTAATCGCAGCGCTAAAAAAAACAAAGACATTCTTTAAAAGATTTATAATTTTCTGAGAAGAAAGAGATTGGAGGACATTTTACCATACTACATATTTATCTCATTTGTGTTAAATTAAAAAAAAATTCAAATTCAGACTCAGGGTAAATGAACAGATCCATATATAGGAAGGCACAATATACTCCATTTAACAGCACATTTAGAATATGTCTCTTAAACAGACATAGGAGCTGTTCTGAATGTTTAGCAGCTGCTTTAATTTCATTTACCTCTGCCTCTGTGATAACTCTAATTTGAAATAACTGAGTGTTTATACCACTAAATAAACTGAATGTACCACAGCAGAGGGGAATCTTATACCCTCATCTATCTATCTATCTATCTATCTATCTATCTATCTATCTATCTATCTATCTATCTATCTATCTATCTGTATCTATCTATCTATCTATCTATCTTGTATAAATCTAACATATAAATATATAACAGATATTTTAAATAAACAGATATAGTATGCTCTAAATATATACACTTATACTTAGTTGTTGCACACCAATATATTCAGCACTTATTTTTTTGTCTTTAGTTCCTGTATAAATTGATACCAGGCAAGATATCTAGGGAACAGCTGTACAGATTTCTAAAAATGAAAAACTGCGTGACTAGAATTATGCTTTTTATGCACAATTATAAGTTTAAGGAGTGGATAATATTGAAGTTTGTCTTTATCAATTAAGATTTATTTGGGGTCAAAAAATTAAGCTAGTACATCCAGTCTACAGATGAGCACTTCCCCTTGTATACATGGCCATTGTTAGACCATATTGCACTGGCTGTCCACATCACTAGATCAGGAACTATCTATAGTAATACTGTGTACTTAACAGACTTTTCTCATCATGTAGCCATTCAGAGACCTTTCAAAAACATTTTGTTTACATTTTTTGGCCAATAGCAACATGATCTATCCCTCTCTGTACATATGGGAAAAAATAGGAACCACATACTCTTTGTTGTTAGGCTTTTTCCCATTTACTGAACCAATAGTGCATGGATATATTTAAAAAAACATGTTTTGAGGGGATCAGTTCTTACTTTTTCTTATCTGTATTTCTTCCATGGATGTTTGCCTCACATCCCATAGGAACAAGCACCAAAGCAATATTATTGTATACAGTTATTGGGGTACATTCTTTTCTTACTGATTTTGGAGCTATCCCTGCCTGCACACCATTATTGTAATAGAAATAATTATTCTAATTTGTCATGTTGCTAGAGTTACTTGAAATCTTTGTGTTCTGTAGCCACTTGATGCACAATATGTAGTGATCGGCACAAAAGTAAAGCCACTCATTAATCTATAGTGTATAGCTGGATTAAATGACTGCAATTGTACTTTTCATGTTATTAATTTTAATGCAAAACATGCTTATGTGACTAGCTATAGAAATAATTCACACTAATGAGCATGTGGTAAAATTAGAATCCATCTATTCTTACATGATCCTAATGCTTCATGTATTTACACAGATTTTCAATAATGCTAATTTAAACAGGTGTTAATTCCCTTACTAATTCTTATATTCTTACACAATGTTTAGTTAAAGGAAGTATGAACACTATAGGTAATTAAGTTAACTAACAACAGAAGGCAAATGAGCTGTGTGCTCTCAATTGTCAAACACAGTGTACAGATCAAAATGGTTGAATAGCAGCAAATCATGATGATATCCAGTATCTTGATTATGATAGCTTTATTGCTAATACCAAAGAAATAAATAATTTAATAAGAAGAGTTAATGTACTCCATATTCTCTTTTGGATGTTTAATTGAATGCACAGGTATATAAAGAACTAAGAAAGTTATTATTGATGCCATATGTTTGTATTTACGCTTCTGCTCATTAGAAGATTGCAGCTGTACAGCGATTTCAGGATAACAGCAAACTCAACCTTCTGATATTTGCACCATTATGATCCCACTAATAGTAAAGAGTTTTCTCCAGAAGAATATTTTTATATCTTTATAAACAAGATGTTAGGTAAACGGGAGGCGTTGTAGTTCATGTCATTTATCTTTCTCATGTAAAGCACTGGGTAACTTCTCAGTGGACTTTTTTCTCGGAAAATGCAAATATAACTCCGTTTTTTAGCATCGCAGATGTTTAGAATAGTTAAAGCCAATATTCATATTTAATCCCCTTACCACTATGAATCAAATCTTTGGATACATTTGCCAAGTGATTATGACTTAATAAACTACTCAATTTATCTGCTGGACTGCAAGTTACAGTATAAAGTCCAGTTATTGGGGGTGCCTCTATGGGTCCTTGCAGGCACCTGCCCTCTACCATTCACAGAATAATGGAATAAAGGAGACACCCTTTAGTTGTGGATGTTTGTGTAATTTGGAAATGCCTCCTTTAGATGGTTCCTCTGTGGGCTTTAGCAGCAGATCTCCACCACCTTTTACTGAATACTTTTTCTAAACACTCACCAGAGCTTTAGCAGATAAAGTAGAATGCAACAGGTGTACTTAGCAAAAAGTGTGTATCTGAATCTGTCCTCCACATCTAAACTCTTTAAAGATTTTATTTCATGTAACCCAGGACTTAATGTAACTAACTGATGCTATAAATTGTTCTGACACTGCTCTCTGTACCTACTTCACACTCTCCTTTTCACACAGGAGAAGTTTATAGAAGGTAGGGTTAGATGGAACAGTAAAGCACAGCAGGGTTAATCGCTAACTACTCATGGCTGGGCTTTCCAAAAACTCATAGTGTTTGTGTTTCACATGAACATTCATCAGACCTGTAGTATTCACCTGGTTCTTAAACAACTGAATATAAATGGAACTGCATGTGTTTTTTAATCTAACTAGATTGCAGGATAAAGATTTAAGGGAGGAATTCACCATTGAGTGAAGTGAGCTCCGAATCCTTCGGCGCACTTCGAACATGGTGTTATGCACTCGCTGATGTCCTGCACGCGGACATCAGCAAGCGCATAACACCATGTGAGAAGTGCACCGAAGGATTCGGAGCTCACTTCGCTCAATGGTGAATTCCCCCTTAATTGATTTAGAGATATTTATTAAGGCTGGTTTTTCTTACAATCTGGTAAGCATATAAAAATACTCCAGTTTTTGCACCAGAGTTGGATTTTTTACACAAATTTGGTTTTTTTCTTCTTTTTTCTTCTTTTTTTTTTATTAATGAACACTTCATCACTGTGCACTGTATTAGTTCTTTGGATTCTTGAAGTGTACATTTGGGCATTTACTTTTTAATATATTATATATTTTTTGATAAGGCACTATCAGGTGTCTTTTTATTTTGTTTGCACTTTCTTTTTAGGTTTTATTGTTGTCACTTTGCCAGAAAATTTTGGAAGATCTGGATTTTCCAATTTAAAGAAGCGGCAACAAGTGTGTTCACTTAGAACTTTAAAGCATTGAAGGAGAACATTTCTTGTTATTATTGTTTCATTTTTTAGCGCTACCTTCTTTGTGTATCTTTCCATTACACATATTTTGATTTTTTTTTTTATCATAGGAAAATATAGGTGACACCCATCTGATTCTATCCTTTAACGTACAACAAATGGGCAGCTCTTAGGTTGTAATTGAAACTAAGTGGGAGCAGAACTTAGGTAAAGATTGACCCACATTTTTAAACTTTACCGGTTACCTGTGCATTGAGAAGTACAGGAAGGTTAATTCTTCATCACCCTAGCTGACCCATATCCTCAATTAGTAGGAGCTAGGAGACATTAGGAGGCATCTGTATACCCCAGAACATTTTACCTCACAAAAGTCTGGTAAAACTAATGGGGAGTATGATGGATGTGCAGTGTGGTGGTTCAGTGGTTAGCGTTGCTGCCTTACAGTACTGAATTCTGGGTTCAATTCCACCCTGGACTTGATCTGCATGGAGTTTGTATGTTCTACCCGCACCTGTGTTGCTTTCTCCCTGGGCACTCCGGTTTCCCCCCACAATCCAAAAACATACTTCTGTGTGTGACTGAATACGGAAACTAGATTATAAGCTCCATGGGACAGGGACTGAAGTGAATGACAAATCTCTAATTTATTTCTTCACATACAAATCTCTATAAAGAGCTGTGTAATATAGTAGCGCTATATTGAAAAAAAAGAATAAATGCAAGATGAAAAACACCAAACATGGGTAGGGTGAAGGAGGACTTGTTCAAAGTGGTTTCTAAACAGTCTCAGCTATTTTTTGGAGATGCATTTGATACTAAAGCCACCTTTATGGCTTTATGACCATATAAAGTCATAGAAAATGTTTTGTCATAGAAAATACAGTAAAAATATACTTAGTTTGTAAGAAATGTCCAGTATTCACAAGATAAATAACTTGGCTGCAATTACTTTAGAAATAAGAGATATTTTAAGGTAGGGGTTTAAACTATTGCTGAATATTCCCAGGGAAAAAAGGAAATAGGCTTAACCTAGATTATACCTTGAATGTAGAGAAAACTCCTGCATATATTAAAGGAAGTATAACCTTAGCTTTTGATTAAATTAGCAATAGACAGATCTGAAACAGAATTTTATGGTGTCTTAATCTAAGGAGTATTTCAAGAATATAGGTACAGTATATTGTTTGTTTGTTGAAAATGTTAGTATTTTTATTATTGCAAGATAGGTCCTTCAAGCAAGTCCCATGTCCCTTATATTTGTTTAGCCCATCTTACCTGGCAGGTTTCAGAACATGGTCCTGACTAGTAAACCATACTGTATGGGGGGGGGGCGGTATTCCCCATTGAGCACTGATGGCATGAAGCCTAGTCCAGCAGGCTTGCTTTCACTTTTAGAACAAATTGTATGATGCTATCTTCCAACTTGCTGTATATTCACTGGTACAGTAATTAAGGTGTCTATTAAGGGAATGGACAGCAAGCAGTAATAAATAGATTAAATAGATTAGCTTTAGTTTGATGACCATCCATAGAAACAGAGGCAGCAAATAAGAGTTTAGTGAGGTGTAGAAGTTAAAACCAGGAGAAAAAGAGGGCTAATGCACCACACCCACCCAGGATTATAACAGAAACTCCAGAGCTGACTGTTACAGTGCCAAGAGTGGAATAGGATAGCAAATCACTCTTGATAATAAGTTTATTTAATGCTGCATTGCTTCAAGGACAGATACCCAATATTTAGATATCGTTCTGCTGTTCTAGTTACAGTATATAAATAAACTGTATATCAGATTGTTTTATTATAAGAACTCCTACTGATAAGAACCTTTATTGTGTTTGTGAATCCAACATGTTGTGACTGGGATGTTGATCAACGACTGGAATTGATCAGGGTAACTTTATATATAGCAAAACAGTTTTCAGACCTATCATTTATTCACCTTTAGATTATTATTTCTGATTGCACAGCACACAACTGGTATTGTATCCTATGTGGGATGTATATTTCAAACATTGTGAGGATCCAGGCACTCCTGCAGTAAACTATGCATCCCTACAGGTAACATGGTAATACACTTGCTCTTAGCAGCCACAAAGGACAGGAACATCTCAAAAATGTAATTTTTTATATATATATATATATATATATATATATATATATATATATATATATATATATATATATAATACTGTATATATTCCAAGGAACCACAGAAGGTTTTGTAGAAAGTAAATTCCTTGTGAATGTCTGCATTGTAGTAATTATTAAAAAAATGTGAAGGCTGCGGCTGAGAAATACTTCTGCATTGCTGCCTGATTGCCTGCCCGATCCACCCATTTTGTGTTGTGTAAAAGATTAGCCGCTGGAAACACAACACAGTGAGGGGGAGGGGTGATCAGGCAGGCAGCACTGTATGCTTCAAGCCTTATCTGTAGCAAACTTGTGTTTGTTTTTAATAAATGTATCAGAAATATTTTTCATTATTAATATTAAATGTAATTTCTGATCCGCTTTAAAAAATGCAATCATTAGCTTAAATGCCTTGACTGAGCATAGTCAAAAACAGAATACTTCTTAATCATGAATTTGAGCACAATTTTTCCTAGTTCTGCCACTATTAGACTAAATATTACAGATATAACTACTATTAAACATAGAAACAACCGATATCGAAAGACTTCGCCCACACGCGATGTCAGTGGATGCGCTGGTAA
>WMED01028650.1:0-10411 GCA_019650415.1 Pipa parva | reverse complement strand
GACTGATCCATAAAGTGGCCGAAAGTCGACTTCGACTAAATGGCTAATCATCATCATCAAGGTGGTGCTATAGCTAAACAGATAATCAAATCAAAAACTTGCACAACATTATTAAAGAGTTTGCTGAGTTGATCCCAGGAAACAGAAGTATCATAAATATATTTATAATATACAAGTTCATTGTTCTCAGTGTGATATATTATCACTACCACTATTAAATCAAGTTTCAGAAAATTAAATACCATTGAAAATGGCAATAGCAATAATGTACTGTAATAGATGTGATACAGCAGTACGTTCTGCAGTATATTCTTCTATAAATGATATGTGTTTTTTCTTATATTCTTTATGTCCTTTTATAGGGGATTGCGGAAGGTGAGCTTGGGGAACTTATGATGTCTTCTTCTTACAGGAACATTTAAAATATGTTTTAATAAATGCCAATGAAGCTCTTCTGCAAAGGATCATTAGGAAATGTCAGCTTGCTCTAAATAAGATCTAAGATAGGATAGGATTTGTGCTTCTGTGCTCAAATTACTTAATAGCTCTAATATGTAAAACATATTTTCTTATCTTATTACTACGGTGTAGTGGCAAACAAAAAAGATAATGATGATTATAGCAAAAAAATTGAATCATGAAAACATTTCTGCATATCACAAGCTTTTTCTAGACATTGCCCTGCATGGAGACCTGGCCAACTATCCTATTTGCCCCTCAACAGATACTAGTACTGAGACTAAGAAACAAACACAAAGTACCATTGTGCACCAGGCTTTTTCAAAATGTTAAATAGCCTTTAGACAGTGGTTTATTCATGATTCTGTAGGTCACAAATCTTCTTACTACCGGGATTACCGGTGCAAGGTAGTACACCTCTGGAGACACTAAGGTATACTGTGGCAAAGTGCAGGCAAACACACAGGAATATGGTGGTTCGCCTCTAGGACTAAGGTGTACAAACATGCAGGAACAGAGAGTTGAATACAAATAGTGAACATATGGGTTAGGTGTATCCTCTGTACCACAGCGGGAGTTGGTGCTGGTTGAGGCACAGAGTCTAAGGAGGCCCAGATTTTCACCCTGAAACTCCCAAAAGGGGATATGGCCTTTATGGTAGGGGACTTCCCAACCCCCATTGGTAGCAGCTGGATTGACTCACGTGGGAACACTGGCTGAGACATATCAGTGTTGAATTTACTGAAGCTGTGGTGCTAGCTGTGAAGAGATTCACTCAGATGCTGCAGAAACTCTTGACTGAATACATGCTTGGAGCTGATATCTTTAAGGCTCTTTGCAGAGCCATGCTTCTAAAATGCCAGGCAAATGATCCATATAAATGGGGAGACAATTGACAATCGAGCACTACTAAATGTAGTGCTCTCCCTTTTGAGCAAACAATCAGTGAACTTAAAAAATCCACTAGATTTTTTACAGAGTCATTGTTTGGCTCTCCCTTTTGAATTTTACTGCAATTACACCATGTGCAATATCAGCGGCTCCAGATTGGCTTCCCCAAACCAGAAGTGCTGGGTATAACACATACCATGCGCCTGCCAGCATTGCTAAGCCGGCAGATGCACTACACTCTCTCAAAATTAATACAGGGGGATACAATTAATGGCAATTTATTAAAAATGGACTGATCTTTGTCTTTCCTGTAAAAATTCAAAAGACTAACTTTCAGACTCAACAAACAACACAATGAACATTTTCAAAATTGTAAACTGTGCAAAGGATGTCTGTTATATTCTGGAAAGCTATTATTTATCGTTTTTTTTTCAAGATCAATAAATTGTATTCATCCCTACATAAATTGAGGGAAATCAAAATTGCAGCAAGAAGAAAAAAAACTGTGATAACACAAATGACAAAATGGATCAAATTACAGTAAATACAAACGTTTGTAGATCAAGATGACATTTATAAATTTACTCCTTAAAGAAAGCTGGTTACTCTAGGTATAGAAGTGTAACATGTTGTATTTCGCTAGTCACCATGCCACAGCAGCAGTGGGAAATATACACAACTCATATTTAGCAATTTGCAGTGGGTAGGTAACACCATTTTGGTTCATCTTAGCAATAGCTTCGTCAGTAGAGCACCATAACTGCACTCTTCAACTTTTTTATATCACCTGTATAAGAAACAAAAGTAGGTCCAGTTAGGAAGAGACATTTGTACAAAAAAAGAAAGATGACAACAGTTATTTATAAGGGATCATTTATTTGGAAAACAGATACTTACAGAGGCATTGTTAAGATTGTTGACTGGCTTGTTTCTGTTTTCATGGAACCTAGAACTGAACAGTAGCTATTGTTGATGTCATAATTCTTGTTCTTCTGTTTTATCAATATGTGTTATATTCTACCACAAAATTTTGGTATAGGGTATGGTATATAGGATATGTTTCATACTTCTGCTTGTCAAGTCATGTATATTAAGATGTGAAATCCTTCAAAGAAATCTTAAAATGTTGGAATACTATACATGCTTTGGAATTTGTGCTCACTTTTTAATTTTTTCTTGCTTTTTGCTGTTAGAGGAACTAAATGAGTGATAAAATTAGATGTTCTCATGCGGGAACAGAAAGGGTTTTGCTTGTAAACATTTGCTATAAAAATAAATCTTTCCTGTCTAATTTTTATTCATTAAAAGGTCAAAAGCTGTTTACTTTACTGAGCTCTAGAAAATCAACAGCATATGGAGCCTCATTGACTAAAGTCCAAATTCACCTGTCAAATTCACTTTGCAACAATTGAAGTCGCATCTCCAAAATAGTCATGAATTCACTTCTCAGCATTGACTAAGCTGCGAATATACTTGGCAAACAGACGAACACTGTTGGATGCGCTGTGTGGCATATTCAGTCAGATAGAATTAGGGTGATAAATCATGCTGAGTGATGCAAATTAGACAAGTGAAGGGCAGTGACATCATTCTCATTATATCCTACTAACTAGGTCATGCTGCCACTCACAGTCGCCACTGTCACTTTTGAATGAATAATGACCTTATGCAAAACTGGAGCCCGGCCATCAACCCTCCATTTTGCCACTGAAGTGGTGAAGTCAAACAGGTGAATTTGGAGCAGATCACCTGGTCACATTTGCACCTTCAACTTGTACTTCTGAATCGTAATCAATAGTAGAAGTACCTGTGCATGCGAACGCAAAATGATGCGAAGAGTTCCGTAAATTCGCAACTCACGTAGTTGCTCTAATCGGTCGTGTATTCACCACTTCGCAGTCTTTGCTCAATAAGCAAACTTGGTGGGAAGTGGAGAATAGACATGAATTTCCACCTCGTGACTATTCGCAGTTTAGTCAATGAGGCTATTTAGCAAGTGTTTGGTGAGTTGACACTTTTGTAAACCCTTTGTGGTACTGACTTTTGAGACTTCATGACTTTCATTGTCTAATTTAGAGTCTGAAATCACTGCTAGACAAATGAATCAGTAAGATCGCACAGAATATTTTTCTGTCCAAAGATGCCCCCTCCCTTATTTGTATTTTCAACATTCTATGAAGTTCTTAACTTAAACTTTTAGAATGTAAACCACAATATTTCTGCTGGGAAAGAAGTGCTGGATATTACACTAAAATATCTAGAGTAGACTTGCTGACGTCCTATCCTGCAGCCTGTTACCCTGTTTGTATTTTGTAGCCGGGAGCCACATTCAGCAGCTGGTTGTGCTGGAGTCATTTTTCATGGCCAGGAGTCACATTTGTCAGGTACAATTGGTGGAATCAGAGTTCCAGGGGCTGCTGCAAAGGACCGCTTTGATGCTACAATATCAATTACAAACTTGAGGTATTGGGCATCAAAGGGGGCTGTGAGGTGGAACCTACCTGTTTGTATTATCTGGTGGGGATTGTGGGCATCTCAAAGTATGCCCCCTGCTATCATGTTGAGCCCTTATACAAGCAGAACGTAAGTAGAATCTTGATACTGTGATCCTCGCTTGTTTTATTTTGTCAGCATATTCATGCTTCATGGCTCACTGCCATATTACTATGAATTAGTGAGATGACTTTATTCATGCTCTCCAGCAGAAGGCTAAGAGTACACATTGGAGGAAATGTATAAAGCATCAGTAACTTCATTTTGGCATTTTTTATTTGATTTGATTAATTTTGATTGAATTTCTTTCCTCTCTGCTTGAAAAAATTAGCATATTTATTAACACAGAGGGAAAACAATTTTTTAATTGAAAATAAACTAATTCAATTGAAAAACAAAGCCAAAATCAGATTTAATGTTAAATGATGTTAAATGCTATACTTAGAGCTGCATCAACACCTGCTTCTATAGTTCTACTAATGCCTTAGGCCCCCCTACCCCACAGGGACATGGGGGGGTAAGGGGTAGAGGAGTGGCAGTCCTTCATCCTGCTTAGAGCTATGCAGAGGGTGGAGGAATAGGGATCTCAGGGACCCTTTCATTTGAATTAAACATACCCTCTTACCATACAGGGATATGGGGCAAGGGGAGGAGCTCCTAAAGGTCCCACCCACCTAGCCTGCGGTACCAGTCCCCCCCACCTAGCCTTGCTCTAAGTGGGGAGTGATGTCAGGGGAAGGTGTGGACCCCCCAAGATAGGGCTAAATTAAATAAATCAAATTATTTCCATAGCGGTACTGTTATAGGGTCTAGTGAGGTGAATAATTTTGAGTAATAAGTTTTAGCTTAGCTAAGCAAGAAACATTTCTTAAATGAGGCAATATCAATTATTCGATGTTTGAATAATACAGCTCAAACCAGGTGCTATTGGTAAAAAAATAACAAAACTTGTCAATATTGCTATTTTTCAATATGGATTTTATTTATTCAGCACTACATAAATTGATAAATTAAGGGAAGTCAAAAATGTAATGGAAAGAAAAACTCGATATTGTGATGAAAAGCAGCAAAATGGATTGAATTGTGGCAAATAGGTCAAAATAACCTTTCATAAATTTTCCCCAAATTGGAGTCTCCATTCTTATGATCATTTATTGAACATTATATGATACTGTATTTACCTTTACATGTCTGCACTTTCTATTTGTATGGGGGTCTTTATATGCTCATGGAGGGGACACCCTTCATGTTTTTAGGTGCAAATCATACATTATTAGTATAGTAAATTGTGTTAAAGGGTAAGAAAAGTTTGAATAAAACATCATTTATATTTGACTTATATATGCATATAGAAAGCCAACATAAACATTAAAATTTAAAAACAATTTTTGGATCAGTAATACTTGCCTCTTCTCTAAACAGTCCTGCTCCCACAGCAGTTCTGTGTATAGGCTCTTCCTGTATAGTGTTGATAAGCCCCTCTCCCCAAGTGACATCGTAGAACTATTCAGATAGTGTATCATCCCTTTCCCCTCTTCTTATATACAGTATATTATCCCTGAGCATGCGCAGATGAAAGCTGTTCATCGCCTCTGCGGTCGGCTGTGGAGAAAAGTAGTTAGGGAAAGGAGGGGGCATGGCTACACACAGCAGAGGAAGAAAGCAGTTACAGGGGGATATTGAGCCCTGCTGAATTAAAAGGTGAGTCAGGAGTTTCTTAATTGCTATATTGCTTGACAATAGGTAAATGGGACTCTCTTAATAGACAGGATTTAAATACCCTTTAGTGTAAGTGATTGTAGTACTCACAGTGGGTTTAGGCTCCCTCTCTATTTTGTAGAATTGGTGAGTGACCCCTTCAGTCATTATCTTGTAAGTGCAACTGGATATTTCAAGTACGCGCTGTATTTCTCCCTTTTTTTCTACATATTGTTCTTAAGTACTGGATTTTATAATTTTTTATTTTAGTAGTAAGTAAAATACAGTTATATATAATTTAATACCATTATGTTATTATAAAAAAATATGCCAGTCTGCTATGGAAAACTTGTAACAAGTTCTCCAGTATGTTAATCTAGGTGTCATAAGAAAGATATTTATTAAAACAAACAAGAAGTCACAAAAGCATTGGTATATACAACTTTTAACACATATTTACATTTATATAGAGATAACTGACCCCAGAACCAGTTCTTCAGTAATTTGCTACCACTGCTAAAGAAATAAACCTTAGTCATTCTAAGAAGTAATAGGGAATGTACAGTAGTAAACCAGTTGTCCTACCTGCTCAAATCTGTCTGCACTATAGGCAACAAACAATAGTGTCAATTGCCTTCATTAAGGTAACATTACTTCCTATGCAGTTTATCTACATTATACTTATTTACTCGTTTTTTATAGGAATTTATTGAATACTACATTATTTATCTATGTCTTTTCATTGAATGAAAATGGATAACATCCAACGCTATAATCACATAAAACACAAAAAGAAAATCTAATATCAGATTTGCACATATATTTCAAGATGATTTGTAAAGGTTGACTAATTATATTATTATAGATAAAAGTGTTAATAAGGAAGGAGAATTAAGTTATAGTGAAATAAATGTATTCTCTGATGTAGACCAGTGATAAAAACAACTCTATACAGTTGTTATGAAAGTTAGGAAAGCTCCCTTAACGCTCAAAATGAATCAAAATGGGAACTACTAAGACATTTTCATTGTCTTATTTATCTACCCTGCAGTGAGAGTCACAATTCATCAGCACTAAGATCACTTCCTGCTTTATTGTTATTTCTGTAAGGACCAGCTAGTGTTATGGGACATTAAAGGGTGTGCTTTATTTTGTGCAAGCTATTATTGAAAATGTTTAAGGGGGATTTTTATAAAAGGGGAGACATTCTTTGACCTATTAATGCTGGCGAAGTATCAACCATATATTGATATCGCTGTTTTTGCAGATTTATAATTTGTTACTGTTCAGTTAAAGTTTTTTGACAAAAAGTGTTCGCCTGCTTTAGCCTGGAAAAAAAACATTATTTCCTATGGAGTTGGTAGACACAGTTGAATTAGTTTTCCCTTTAAAAAAGAATGTCGACATTGATCTGTGATGGAAAGGAATTTTATTGAAAATATTGCAAAATGTGCTGGATTTATGTATCGATATTTATAGATATCAATTTTTTTCAATATTGACAAATTCTTTGCAGTCCTCTATATCCATCACTGGAATTGTTGACCCCTAATACATACCAACTTAACAAAGCATAAATGTAAGTCACTGTCTGGAACTATTTCCAGATATAGACTGGGAAAAACCCTGGGTGGTTATTCTCTAAATTCAGAATTAGACTGTTCAATTTTCAAACAGTGGATTCCCAGAGCAAATTCGTGACCGCAACAATTTTCCAATTGTAAAGTTGCAACTGCGACAATTTGAAAGTTGTTGCTGCGACAATATCTCCACAGTAAAGTTGCGATTGCGACTGTATTCTCATTATAAAGACACGACTACAACAGTAGCAGTCTATTGTAACTGTCTTTAGCTGGCAAATTCACACCTTTATGTAACAATTTGGACTTTAAAGAACAACCCCCTGATCTGTTCTATAGGGTAACTGGCAAAATGACACAGACAGGGATTTGTCAGTCGCTTACAATATAAATACAGGTTTGACTACTAACTATCCACCTATTATCTATTTTTCTGTCTAACATTTATTGTATATTATTGTCGTATTGTATCATTTAGAGGAAGAACTTGAAACAGTGCTATAATTATTCCTATAAAAGGTTATTCCAACCTTTCTATGTGTCAGGGGCTTCTTCTCATTGTTACCTGTACCAAGTTACCTGTTACCTGTACCAATAACTTCCAGAGAGTCCTTGTGGCTAACCTGTGGATTATCGTGGAGTCTCCAGGCAATTTACAGTAACTGTAACTGTGCTGTAAAGAAATGTGCAGAAACAAATATTATGTTTTAACACCAATGTACTATGATAGCAAACATGGGTTATATTTATCAAATTTTGACATTTTAATGTACATTTTTTTTGTTGTACAATTGCAATCTAATGAACTATGTTCAAAAGGAAATCAAATGAATTAACGTATAAAACATATAAATAAGAGAACAAATAAAAAAAAAAAAAAAAGAATTGCACAAACTTTTTCTTGAAAATAAATGGCACCTAAATAAAATGTAGAGCCTTTAAAAGGACCAGTAACATCCAAAAAATAAGAAATACTCATTTGGATTGTCATAACACTTATACAAATGCAGCACTTGTAAAATATGTACCTTTGAAGTTATATCTCCTTTCAAAGAACTTCCGACCTTTACAGCTACTTTATGGAAAGGTAATCAGCAGATTGCATATCAAGCAATACAAATCAAATAAACTCAGGGGATATATACATGGATTTTATAAAAAAAAGTTTAATGCTGTTCCACATACAGAATAGTGAAATTAGGACACTAGGAGATGGGAAAGGATTTTAATTGAAAATTAGCTTAGTAATAAAAATCAGCGACTTCTTATAAAGGAAAACTATTCTGCTGTAGAACAGAGGAATACTAAATAGGTCATATTTGAGCTCAATCTTGATCCTGTTATTGAAAATTGTCTTAAACCTAAAATATTAGCAGCTGGCAGTGTGCTAAGTCAGGTTATTAAATCACTACTGGATATCCACATACTACAGGAAGAGCTTAGGTAGACAAAGAGCAGATGCGGTTCTGCACATATATATATACAGTATATACTGTATATATATATATATATATATATATATATATATAAGGCATTCATTGGCGTGAAGTAAGGAGCAAGCTATCTCTAGATAAATGACAATAATAGAGGCAAATTCATATAAGGAAACTTTAAGGCTTGAAAAAGTTACATTTGCAAAATCAATTTATGCATTTGAGAAAGCATCTTAGAGAGGACATCAATGGGTCAGTTTTGCTAACAGGAAAAATAAATATCAATCCTAGTTAGTATTTATCTTGATAGTAAACTACCACCATTTCATTTTAGAGCCAACACAAATATGGAGGTGGTGGAATCTTTTTATCTCCAGTAATATGCAGGGCTTGGAATAGTAATATAGTTTGGTTTCTTAACTAACACAAATGGTTGCTACATGCACTGCTCATTTTATCTATAACTCAGCTGAATTGACCTTTAACAGGTATAAAAAATGCTTTAACAACCAACATTACTGTTATTCTTAATTCAGAAAGCAATCAAGTAGGATTAATATTTTTATGGCACAATTTTTTTTTTTAAGCCAAGACCTCCATGCGCTCTCTGAATTAGTTATTTTCCCAATAGCTAAAGAATGCAAACATAACAGAATTGTTACATTATGCCACTTATATTTGTCACAAATAGAGTCATTTAGAAATAGTAGACAATTTAAATCTATTTTTAGCACTATTTTTTTTAAATAACATCAGCTTTATGAATTCCTCAGTGTGTGGTTGGTGAAATCTAAGCTGTCCTCAATTGGGTTTTGTGAGTTGAAATAAACATCTGACGGCTGGGAAAGCTGGTCCTTTAGAAAACATGAATGTTTGTAACAGCTGATACTGAATAAGAAGATTCTAAATAATTTGTTTTCTTCAGCATATGCAGTTTGTATAGAATAAATTTCATAGACGCTATTGTAAGACTAAGTTAAAATACTTTGTCCAGTTCCAGAAATACCAGAGGCGCTAAAAGGAATTATTATTATTAGTTTATTCAACAAGAGTTTTTTCCTGTCTAGATGAGGAATTGAATCCCTGCTGGGATAAGCTGTGGTTGCGCTGGAAGAGATAAGGAAACAAAAAAGGGGGGTTTTTCCCCTAGTGTGACACTGTTTCAATAGGTGATACTTATCACAAATTATCTGCAGCTCTATAGATTTCATTCTAAAGAAAAATTATTTCACCCTAAATCAACAGTTTTATTTACAGACAAAAGGAACCGCCATGGGCAGTAAATTTGCCCCTTCATTTGCGAATTTATATCTAACGGCCTGGGAAGACAGCCATATTTGGAAATGCAAAAGATTCAGTAATAACATAATTTTTACTGCAGGTACATTGATGACCTGATGTTTATATGGAAGGGTAATAGCAGCTCCATAGATGAATTTATTAGCTATATCAATACCAATGATCTCAACTTGAAATTCACAGCAGAGCACAATAACCAAACTATACATTACTTGGACCTAAAACTATTTACTGAGAAAGAAAAAATACAAATTGCTTGTAAGGGTGCTGCTCAATCCCAAATGTGATAGTAACAATGTAAATCACAGTCCTGTTAGGACAAGGGGTGCACAGTTGAAAAAGCCACTGTGTTAGATAGCAAAAGAACTGTTGTAACCGGCACTCCCAAAAAGAAGTATAAAATCCATGTTTATTTCTCCATGTTAAAAACGATCAATCAAATTAAAAGCAAAAAATGTCTGTAAGGGCTCCCCCTAACGCGTTTTGCGTTAGGGGGTGCCCTATGACTAAGTGCCCAGCACGAAACGCGTTAGGGGGTGCCCTTACAGACATTTTTTG